>QJPP01003888.1:0-70689 GCA_003996215.1 Jaltomata sinuosa | reverse complement strand
TAGCAGGTTATTACAGACGGTTCGTTGAGGGATTTTCTTCCATAGCAGCACCCTTGACTATGCTGACTAGGAAGGATATCCCATTTCAGTGGTCGGATCAGTGTGAGGATAGCTTCCAGAGGCTTAAGGCCTTATTGACTTCAACTCCAGTTTTGAATTTGCCGGTTGAGGGTCAGAGCTTCTCCGTGTATTGTGATGCTTCTGGGGTTGGTCTTGGTTGTGTGTTGATGCAGCAGGGTCGAGTAATAGCATATGCGTCGAGGCAACTGAAAGTTCACGAGCGAAACTACCCCACTCATGACTTAGAGTTGGCGGCGGTAGTTTTCGCGCTCAAGATCTGGAGGCATTACTTATATGGAGTTCACTGTGATATCTTCACCGGTCACCGTAGTCTTCAGTATATCACGAGTCAGCGGGACTTGAACTCGAGACAGAGGAGATGGGTCGAGTTACTGAAGGACTATGACTTTACTATTCTGTATCATCCGGGCAAGGCAAACGTGGTAGCGGATGCCTTAAGCCGGAAGGCAGTGAGTATGGGTAGCCTAGCTTCTCTTTCAGTTTCAAAGCGACCATTGGCCTTGGACATCCAGTCCTTGGCTAACCGTTTGGTTAGGCTTGACTTGTCGGATCCTAGCAGAGTTCTTGCCAGTATTGAGGTTCGTTCTACTTTGGTTGATCAGATTCAGAGCCGTCAGTTTGAGGATCAGCAGTTGTGTGACCTTCGTGATCGGGTTGTTCAGGGTGAGACCAGTCGGGCTACTCTAGATTTAGATGGGGTTCTGAGGTTGATAGTCGCCTTTGTGTTCCGAGGATTAGTGATTTGATTCAGTTGATACTTCATGAGGCACATTGTACTAGGTACTCCATTCACCCTGGCACAGCAAAGATGTATAGAGACTTGAGACAACTTTACTGGTGGAGTGGTATGAAGCGGGATATAGCGGAGTTTGTATCTCGGTGCTTGAACTGTCAGCAGGTTAAGTTTGAGCACATGAGACCTGGTGGTTTGATGCAGCGACTTCCCATTCCTGAGTGAAAGTGGGAAGGGATTACTATGGACTTCGTTGTTGGTTTGCCTCGTACTTCTCATGGGTTTGATTCCATATGGGTGATTGTTGATAGGCTGACTAAGTTGGCACATTTCTTGCCGGTTCAGACTTCTTATGGCGCAGAGAGGTTAGCTCAGATCTACCTTCGTGAGATCGTTCGGTTGCATGGGGTCCCAGCTTCTATTATTTCAGATCGCGGCACTCAGTTCACATCTCAGTTCTGGAGGGCTATTCAGCGAGATTTGGGTACAGAGGTTCATCTTAGTACCGCTTTCCACCCTCAGACATATGGCCAGTCCGAGAGGACCATTCAGATTTTGGAGGACATGCTTCGAGCCTGTGTTCTTGACTTTGGAGGTTCTTGGGATCAGTTTGTTCCCTTGGCAGAGTTTTCTTATAATAACAGCTTCCATTCGAGTATCGGCATGGCACCTTTTGAGACTTTGTATGGCAGGCGTTGCAGATCACTGGTAGGTTGGTTTGATGGTTTTAGTGCTGGGCCACAGAGCACAGATTTGCTTCGAGATTCCTTAGACCGAGTCTGAGTGATTCAGGACAGACTTCGGGCAGCTCAGAGCAGGCAGAAGAGTTATGCTGACCGTAGGCTTCGTGCCTTGGAGTTTAGTGTCGGTGACTTGGTGTTTCTCCGTGTATCGCCCATGAAGGGCGTGATGAGATTTGGTAGGCGGGGCAAGCTTAGCCCCAGGTACATTGGGCCGTTTGAGATTCTTCAGAAGGTCGGTAGCGTTGCCTATCAGCTAGCCTTGCCTCCGATGTTTTCAGCTATACATTCTGTATTTCATGTTTCGATGCTGCGTCGATATGTACCAGATGAGTCTCATGTGTTGCAGTGGGATTCAGTTCAGTTGGGTGAGGATTTAGCCTTTGTTGAGGAGCCGACAACTATTTTGGCCAGAGATGTCAGGAGATTGAGGTCTCGAGAGATCCCGGTTGTTAAGGTTCAGTGGAGGCACCGTCCAATCGAGGAGGCTACCTGGGAGATCGAGAGAGATATGCGGGATCAGTATCCGCAGCTATTTTAGCCTTCAGGTACCCCCTTGACCTTGACTTTCGAGGACGAAAGCCCTTCTTAGTAGTGGATGATGTAATGACCCTTCCGGTCATTTCCACGTATAAGTTTGAAGTCAAGCAAATCGACAAAAGATAACGTAAGATCTTTAACAAATTTTCTGAACTTTGGGTCAAATGTCTCAGGGCTTTTCTCTCAATATATAAAGAGTTAGAAGTCCCCCGAAATACCAAATCGAAGGACTACGAGTCTAGTTTCCAACGCACAAAACCTCACGTCCAACTGATCTCGGAGTAAAATGTTATGACTGTTTTACCGCGGACTGTCTGGCAGAAAATGGGTTGCGAATCGGGTCGCGAATCGGGTCGGGTTAAACTCGATTTAAGGCTCGACTTCACGTTTTAAAACACCATTTCAGTTCCAAAACAGTGATAAAACATAAGGGAGGATCCCGAGAGAATTCTTGAGTATCAAAATCGTGCGTTGTCGAATTACGAGCCTAAACTTAAGAATTGTATTAGCATCGTGCGTATATTTAAAAATATTTTATTTAAAAATTGAATTTGGTAAAAATTATATTATTATTGCCTTTTCAAAATATTCTAAAGGTTTATGAAAAATATTTTGTTACAATATAATTGTATATGTATTTATTTTATAAAGTTTGTATACATTGTAATATTTTAACGGAGATAGTAAAATTAGTGTGTTGAAAATTATTATAATCTAGTAGATTTTATTGGAAATGATTTTCTATGAATTATGGTATATTTAAAATATTATATTTATTTTACCACAAATTTATGCAATACCCGAGTATATAAATAACGGGACGAAAATATTGTTTTGTTGCCTTGCAATTGCCACCTCCACTCCACGTTTAGGTGGAGGGAGTGGCCAGCAAGCATAATCAGCAAGTGGTGGCAGCATATTACATATTTCTTCATAAGTAGCATTAATGGATTAATGATCACTTTTCCTTTCATTTTGTTGTGATTGTCTTATGGGTGAACATTAAAAATCCCACTAAATACTTTCAATTGCCAAAGGCAATTCTGAAGCCTCTTCTTATATCTGCTTGCATACGTATTCACGTTAGTAAGGAATCCTTTTCCTAGTCAAATTATTCAAGCCCGAGTTCAAGTTTAATTTTGGTTTCAGAGCTTTTCGGAGAGGTTCAAGCTTGTCCTCGGACGACAGGTAGGTTACGGTTTATTTCCCATAGACTCCGTATATATAAAATAAAATTGTATTAATGGGCATCCTTGGGTTGGTTTATTAGGTTGGTACCACAGACCTCGACCGCTTTATTCATGTCCGCCTACTTTTGTTCCTCCGTTGCTTGTAGTATTTGCCGTTATATTTTATTTACCCTTGTGGTCCTGTGATGCCTTGTTGACTCTGGAACATAAAAGGTGGGATTTTTGGAATGTCCGCGAGTCCCGGGCATAGAATTATCCTTCTAGACTGGTTATGCTTGCTGAGTAGCTGTGGGCTTGTGTAGGGTCGATAGGCTGATTGTGAGCTGCGGGGTAGCTATTGTGTGTGATCATACCATTTCCATGCATATAAAGAGGTTTTATCCATGTTTTACTGTGGTTTTGGCTTCGGGCCTACTGGCACTGTTTTCTAAACCTTGCATGGCCCGGGGGGGCCTTTTTTATGGAAATGATTTGGAAATGGTTGATTAACTTGTGAGTATTCTTGGGTAAAAGAGAGTAAAATTATGTTTTAAAACACCAGTTTTACTACTACGCTAGACTCGGCAGGGCAGGAGTGCTAGTTGAGTTTTCTTGTTGCTTGAGATGATTTTTAGTCTCGGTCGGACCGAGCACCTGAGATGACTTTTTACTGTTTAGACCCGGTTACGCCCGGGCACCCTTGGAGGGGTTTTTGAGACATTTTCCTACTACTTTAGTCCTGGACAAGGTCTGGCATTGCATATTCGAGACTGGGTATCCATCTTGATACCGGACTTGCTTCCGGGCTACATGTTCTGATACTGAGTTTTAGTATGGGGTCTGGGACCTCCATGGACCTTGCCATCCGGGCCAGCGGCTATGGGCTGCGTGTGCCGGAGGAGGGGTATACGGTGGAGTAGAGGTATACGGGTAGTGTTCTCCCATGGAACCTACCTGCTGGGCCGGATCGGCGCCGGAGGAGGTACATACAGAGATACTATGGCACTTGAGATCTTCATGCATCATATCATTCATGGTTCGAGGTTCCACCCTTGTTTGTTGTTTGCTGATTGTACGCTCCGGTAGTATGGGATGCCGGAGGGTTTGTTTTCACTTGTTTGTGTTCCTCGGTTGTATGGGCGACCGAGGGACTGTAGGTAGACTCTTTCTATTTAGTTGTAGAATTATTCCCTGTTATGGATAAGTATGAGATTGGTTACTGCTAGACCGTTAGTTTCTGGATTTGAGATTGGTATGACTAGTTGAGTTTGATTCATGTCTCTGAGCATGCCTATTATTACTCTTTCTCTCTTCTTCCTACACTTGAGGTTACCGGTATACCGTCCATTTCGTAAACTTATTTTGTATACACTGTTATTGCAAGGACCCCAGGTGCGTTATTTCTTACTTTCACCTGTGCCTATGGTGTGTATATGCTTCTTACTAGCCTCATATGTGGTTCTGTTGATTTCCCTCTGGGCTAGTTCCTGTGTATCTTTCGTTGATTTCTGTGACTACTTGTTTCTATTCTGTCTATTACTACGCTTTTATCTTATATGTGCCCAGTCGGCCTATGATACCTACTGGGTACCTTATGCTTCGCATTTGGTGCTCACCCCTACCCCCTGCATCTTTGGGTGAAGATCCTAGCGTGGGCCATCGCCGTTAGACCGTTGTGATTCGTGCTTGGAGATCTGTTGGGGACTACTTCAGACTAAGGGTGAGCTCTCTTGGCGATCGGGGCTTAACTTTAGTTTATCTTTTGTTTCATGTACTCTATTACCATTCAGAGACATTTGTATATATTGTTTTCGATTAGTTGCACTCCATGTATGTAGTTTGGCTCTATACTATGATACCAGGTCTTGGGGTTTGGTTTAGTTTCCGCATATGTATATATTTATATCCATGTTATCTACTTTATTCGGCTTGTTCTCTTATTTGTTAGATAGTAGCCAATTACTAACTGTTCTGGGCTACGGGGATTGGTTCACCTACCGGGGGTTGTAGGTGCCATCATGACCGAGAAATTGGGTCGTGACAGTTTGGTATACCAAGGGATTGGGAGGTTTTCGGTGGTTGGCGTAAGGTTATATTAACGCTGTCATGTTAGAGCATTAAGATTGAGGGACGGGTTTGTTCTTTCCCTCTGTCGTAGAGATTATTCGGGGATGAACGAGGGGTAAATTGGTATCTGTTTTAACAACCGGGTTCATCGTTACAGGTAAACCATTCGTACCAAGTTTTGGGTTAGAAAACTTTCGGGTTTGGGAGTTGAAATTCTTGGCTAGGCTATTCTCGACTGGTTTTGGAGAGAGGTAGGGTCTAGGGCAATCCGGGTAAGGATTGGGTTTGATGTCCAAGTTTGAGCTAGTTTTCCTCGTAACTAGGACATAGAGGAGTCCAGGGGACTTTTTGGAATCAAATTCGGGTATGTAGAGATCCCAAAATTGAGGTTGACGTGAAGGGGTCAATGACTTTTTCTGCCTTATGAATTGTTGTTTGTTGCTATAAAAGTTGCAGACCATTTTGGTCATCGCGATCGCAAGGTGGCCATCACATTCGTGATGGTCTAGTTTCTTGACCATCGTGATCGCGAAGGTTGCTCTTCGCATTCGCGATAAAGCAACCTTCGCGATCACGATGAAGCAGGCAGGGGCATGCTCTTCGCGAACGCGGAGGTCCTATCGGGATCACGATGAAGGACCCCAGACTACTATTTAAGCTGTCCACTTTATTTTCTCCTCCAACATTTTGAGTTTCCCCATTGTTAAGCTTCTAAGCTTCATTTCCAGCCTTCTTGTATCAGCTCTCTTCATCCGGTAAGTCCCCTCGTTACCCCTCTCCTATTTTCCGTGTTAATTCTCATAAATTTCCCGCAAAAACTCCATCGTTGGTTAATTATGGGAACATGGATGATCCTTGTACAGGTCCATTCTTGAGTTGCATGTTGGTGGTCCGTGAAGCTCACTTCCTAGACATTTGTTCTCTAGGTTTTGGGTAAGTTTTCGCCCTCCAAATCCTTGAATTTTCCGTTGTTGGTTTCTTTAATTAGTAGCACTTCGAGGATATTTTGGGCCCTGAAATGAGCTCCGTTCACGCTCAAATTTCGAGCATAGGTTCCTAATCCACCGCGAGCATTATTGTAAACTTTGTTTTCTGTTTCATTGCGCGAGCTCCGAGGGTCATTTTTTCCGACCCAATTTCTGGCCCAATTTTTCGTATAGCAATATGGGTGTCATTCTTATCGTCTTGATACCTAGATTATGTTCTTGATATTGTAGAAGCTTTCTGAGACTGTTTGGAAGGAGAAGGCACACGAGTGATGATTCATGCTTGCAGTTCGGCCCCCAGGTAGGTTACGATCTACTTCCTAGACTGAGTTTACTTAGGTTTTATATATTATATGTTAATGGAACATTAGGTAGGACTATAGGTAGTATTAGGCTTAAATCTTGTGACCTATATTATTTTTGCTATTTCGGATCATAGATTAGAACTATTCATGCTATCCTTAGTCTAGGAGCCCGTAATATTGTTATGCCTAGCATAGAATCCTTAGTATGCTTTTAGGATATTTTAGAGGTAGAGTAGATGCTCGTAGTTCTCTTCGTAATTATTTTCTGATATTTTTTATTTAAATTATTAGTTTTGTGCATAACTATGGGTCCGAGGCCATAGCTTGGATTTAGACAGAGTTTCCAGGTCAGGTCTCTTGTTTTGGTGGGTATTTTGCCCTGTTTTGCCTTGTGGTGTCCTACTTTATCTAATTATGGATACTTCATTCTCATACTGTATTGCCTATTATCGATATTGAAAAGGGAAGGTTTTCGAGGCTGTTGGTTTTAAAACTGGAGATTTACTATGGATACGGTGGTTCTTGGATGTTTGAAGAGTTTTACTTGTTTACTTCTGATTTTTTAAAGGAAAGGAAAAGTACTACTTTTATGCTGGTCCAAGGGATATTCCCGGAGCTTTTCTCCGCTATTTTCTATCATATATATACACATAGTCCGATGCGGTATTCTGGACACTCGATGCGTTATTTCGGGTCTTATTTTAAAATATAAATACTCAATCTGTTACGGTATTCTAAACACCAGGTGCGTTATTTCAGGTCTTATTTTAAAATATAAATACTTATTGTCAGATGATATATTCCAGAACCCCGATGCGTTATTTTGGGTTTTTATTTCTTATATGCACACATACATATTTATGCTTAGTCCAATGTGGTATTCCGGGAGCCTGATGCGGTATTCCAGGTTTATACTATAATGCATTCATACATTATATAATATCACATAGCATTGCATTGATTTGAGTGTACTTGAATTGTCGGTTGCTTGTATTGATTTATTATTGTTACCCTCTTGTTGGTTCGATTATTTCTGTTTTTGTTTTATAACTAGAATTAGGTGGATCCCTGTATTTTGTGTACTTTCCTGTAATTTATTTTATATATTATCTTTCTGTGCTCGGTCGGCCTATGATGCCTACTGGGTACCCATTGTCTTGGTACTCATACTACACTCTGCATCTTTTTCTAATACAACACCTAGTATGGGCCACCCTCACTGACCTTCCTGTCATTCGAGGCCTGTTGCAGTTCAGATCGCGGTGAGCTCCCGACGTTTTTGGAGACTTTACATGCTTTCCATATTGTACATCTTGTCTACATTTTGTATTTTTGGTAGACAAAGTCTGTTGTATATCTACTCCTTACTTTAGTTGCTCTTGTACTAGTGACACCAGTTCCGAGTTGGTTCTCGAGTCTGTTTTGTCTTGTTGGTCACTTTAGGGTCTTCTTATGTATATTTTATACGATTACGTATATATGATATTGGCCTTGTCTTTTCCTTATATCTTTTTCTTTTCCTTAGTTTTATCATTATTATTGTCTTCTGCATCATTGGGTTGGATTGCCTACGGGAGGGTTATGTAGGCGCCATCATGGCCCGATTTTGGGTCGTGACACCCAGCTACCCCGGAAAGGAACATAGAGAAAATTACTCCCAATAAAAATCAATTTGAAATGATAGATTTGCAGGTATTACCGATCATGGCGCTTGATAAAAGATACGAAGGCTTCAGAGTACCGGACCTGTTAAAACCTTTCTATACAAATTGGAATTATTTGGAGACAGAGGATCCCCTCAAAAACCAAAGGTATTATGAGTTCATTTTAACAAATACCAATTCAGTGTAAATCGAGCACAAGTTAGAAGATGATAATAATCCAAATAGTATTCAATATTCATAATTCACAATTAAAAGAAATTTGAGCCTTTTTGAATGGTTCAAGGATCATCTACATTCCCCCATTCCCCTATCAGAAGTTCATCGACCTCAGACATATAATTGGTATGATTATAAGGCGGCCTGGTACAATTTCATGTATGTTAGGCCCAATACGCACTCATGGTTTGTGAAATATTCATAGGAGATGAAAAATGCAGTAATCCCCAGATGGTTTTACGAGTGGTGGAGCCAGTTTGGACGAAATTAAAAGGTATTGTCAACATATTTTCAGACGCAGTTTGAAAAATTCCAGGTAGAGAAGAATATCTCCAACCTACCAGAAAATATCAAATTGTGTAAATTCTTTATTGTTAAAAGAATTTCCTATATTATCTATTGGTCCTTCGATATTCATTAATTTGAAAGGATCAAATATTTGAGTAAGCCCATTAAAATCAATGGTTCGACACCAATAGTCTGAGATAATACAAGAGAATCAAGTTCTTCATCATGAAGAGAATCCCAACTATCCAAAGAGGAATTAAAAAGGAGGCTCGAAGAAGCTTTATTAAGTCTGAACAAGAATACCGAACAAAAATAAATAATGGAGTTATTAGATACTGCATCCTCGCATATAAGTGAGCCCAACAATGAAGATATGATGGATCCATAAGGGATAGCTCAAGCTTATCTCCTCAATTGAAGAGAAGAGCCAGCATGCCCTTTCAACAGAATAAAGAGTTACTACAAGTCAAAGAAGAGTAAAATCTGCACAAAAGGACAAATGGCTATGGAATCTTCAATGAAAAGAATCAAAAGGACAAAAATGAGAAGAAGTAAAAAGAAAGAAACATTAAATGGCACAAAAATTAGCAAGAAGATAAGAAGTAAAGCAACAATAAATGACACAAAAATCAGCAACAAAAGGAGTAAAGAGACAGCAACATCAAATATCAAAGCTCTATTTTCGAGGGAGCAACTTCTAACAATATAAATATGATCTTTTGTATCAGTGTAAAATTATGCCGGCCACGTGTAGACACGTGTTAGATAAATAAAGTTAGTAGTAAATTGAGTCAGCACTTTTATATCTATGTAATATTATGTCTGCCACTTGTAGGCAAATATTAGATAAATAGTATTAGTAGTAGGCTGAGTCAGCACTTTCAGGTCTATTTAAGACCTTTGCTTTGTATGAAGGAGGGCATTCGGAAATTTATGTACTCACTTCCATATTGCCCACCTTTTCTCCCTCTGTACTCAACTTTTCCCTCTACTCAGTAAACATCTTTTGTAAGTACTTTCCCTACAGTTGTTTTAATTTATTTTTAAATTAAAACTTTTGTAGTATCTTATTTGCACCTTTTGTTTAATTTTCTTACTGTTGTTTTTCTACCGTTCTTTGCTAATATTTTCACGATTATATAATATTATTTTAATATTATATCTATGATCCGTTCTATGGTATCAGAGTCATGGTTGGCCAGGAGGGATATGAGTATGAGAAGCTAAATCTTTATACTATCCTAGAGCTAGTCGAAATTATGTTGCTCCTGAAATAATAATTTCATTGCATAGTCTTTGTTGTTACTCTTTATCCACTTTCTTAATTTTATTCCTTAAGTTAGGTAGCCATTTAATCATGGTATAGACCTTGGAAAGCCTGTATTCTTCGTTGGATTAGCTCTAGATTTGTCATGTATTAGAGATGGACCCGGATGGTGTTTCCCTGACCAAGCCTAAATGAATAAGATAAAAGAAAGTTACAGGAGACAACCAGAAAATACTACACAAAGAATTAATTTTTAAGGAGTAACATATTCCAGGATAGTACTACAAAACCTCGTAACACTCCATATTATATTCAAGTTTTATGCTTACACATCCATTCACTGAAGAAATAAAATATTAGAATCAGGGAAAATGGCTTCATTTAGGAATCCAATAGAAGTTTAAAAATCAAAGAACAAAAATATTAAAGCACCTTAATTATTATAAAAGATTAGTACCCGCGGAAACCTTAGACAAATATTCAAAAAAAGTAACTAGTAAGTTAATTAAATCATATGATGAAATATGTGAAGTTGGCTTTAATTTATTAATCCAAAGGAAATACTTGGATGATATAATAATTAATCAGTCAGAATTATCTGCACAATTTTAATGTATACTCCAATAAATCAAAACATAATAAACAGTGTTAATATTTCTTCTACCGCTACTAAAATAGCAAAAATAGAAAGTGATCTATAAAATTGGAATATTCTAAAAGAACGTTTTAAAAGGGTTTATAACACTAGACACTTTGATTTTATAAAAAATTAAAATATTAAAACTTCAGAATCTGCGGTTGCTATTAATAAGAATATTGAAACTATTAAATTATTAGTTGTTGAAGATATTAACAGATATAGGAAAAATTACAAGTTTCTTCATATAGGACTTGTTCAAGTAGCAGTTAAACCATTATACTGTTTAGGTCTAGATGTACCTATATGTCTTCACCTAAGAGACAATAGATTACTAAATTTTGATGACTCATTATTAGCAGTATTACAAAGTAATCTATCTAATGACCCCGTATATTTTAATTGTTATCTCAACCTTTCAATACATATTAATGATCAAAATATTATGGATACATTAACATTAAATGTTAAAACAAAAAACATGAATAGTAAAGTAAATACTAGAGAAATAGCCATAATATATAGAGTATATTATAGACTAATGAAAACTACCTTAGCCCCAAAGGGTAAAATAGTAAGCAATAAAGGAGTTACCATGCTTATGGAAGCCAATGATAATCATAATAAAACCTTTGTCCCAAAAATGATAAAATGGGATGACGTATTAATAAAAGATAATTGGAACATTGACTCTATAACGGAGCCAGATATTGAAGAAGAAAACTCAAGCATTGAGCAAGTAGTTCTATTTTAGAATGGATCTATAGATTTAAAATTTCTATGATCCCAATCTTTTAGTCATGCTACTTCTAGTAAAAAAATGTCGTTTCCAAGATCCTTATTTTTGAAAACCCAAGAAGAAAAGGAGGTAACTCTTGAAGATACTGAGAAAAAATTAAAAGGAGTATATTTTTCAAAAATAATTCTTAAAGTAGAAGACGAACCTAGAATTACCAAAACACCAATAAGTCCCACTGCTAGTGAAATGTTGGGAGTAAGAGACTCTTCGTGTATAATCAGTTCAGATAAAGAATTTGAACCTAACTTTGAATATTTAGATAAACTCTGGATGGATCCATAGAATTCCATAAAAAGGGAATGGTATTGTCATGACCCTTTCGGTTATTCTGGGATTTTCACCATTCTTGTACTGTTAGAGCATGCCTATAGTGGCCCCAAGTCATTTATGACTTGCTGGGATTGGTAGTTCGGTGCCCGGGCTATTTGTTGGTCTTTTTGGCTGTTAAAGTTTCAACTTTGGACATTGTTGACTGTGGTCAACGTTCTTAGCTATTGTGCTTGGAATCGAATTTCGACAGTTCCGTTAGCTCCGAGCATGGACTTTGTTCTATGAGGACTTTTTTGTCGGGATCAAGGAGCTATTTAGCTTGTAATTCTCTCTTGTTCAGTGTTTTCAAGCCAGTTGGGCTTGTATAGTTGACGTTAGTCAACATTTGGAGAAGATGGCCTCAGATGAAAATTTCGTCAGTGTTGTTAGCTCTAGAACGTCTAGTTTAGGCTAGAGGGACCATTGGTTCAGATCCCGAGGCTTTTGGACTTATTTTTGTCTATTGGGTTCTGTTTTGGAAATAATTGGCCTAAGGTTGGTTTAGGACATGGGGCCCACTTTTTTGTTAAATTGACCTCCGATGGGATTTTCATCGATTTTGTTGGATACGTAATGCCATGAATCCCGAGGGTCCATTCGAAGTTTTAAGCTTAGCTGAGTTTTGTTGTACCTATTGGGTCTGCATCTGCGGGCATTTGACCGCATTTGTATCCATCGCAATTGCGGTAAAATGTTGTATTTGCGGTGTTTTTCCGCATTTGCAGTGCTTGGGCCACATTTGCGATGAAAGTGCCGCAATTGCAGTATCTGCAGGCAATGTTATAAATTAAACCTTCCTCTCTATTTTCTCATTTTCAAACTTTGTCCCTCATTTGTTAAAGCTCCCAAACTCAATTTGCTCCACTTCTGGCCATCATTTTCTTGGTGTAAATTCACCTTATCTTCGGGAGCACTTTTCCGTCATTAATCCTGAAGGTTCATTGCTAATCTCCGATTTTCATTCTTTAAATTCCCTCCATTATTGTAAATTCTCAAAGCTTGGAAATTACTTGTAGATTCAGTTTTTCTTGGGCTTGCATGCTCATGAGTTCGTGGAACTCACCTCCTTGACGTTCTCTCTCGTTGTGGTAATGGATTCTTGCCCAATTTCTTGTTTTTCGTTCTTAAATTCCTTGTTTGGTTCCTTTACTTGTAGGGGCTATTTTATCTCGGATTTCAAGCCCAAATTCTTCAATTTTTTGGGTATGTGCTCCCATAATTGTGGTGATAATTTTGTGCTTCTTCATTTTCGGCTATTGCAAGGCCCATGGGCTAGTCGGCGACCCAAAATTTGACTCGACTATTAGTATAGCGATATGGGTATCGTTAGCCTCCTTTTGATGTGTAGATTATTATATTTATAGTATTTTTGCAAATTGGAGCTTTCGCGATTAGATCGAGCCTGGACGACGCCGTTCCCGCAGCTAGTCATTGGACGACAGGTAGTTTATCGTTTCCCTTATCTAGATTCTACGTATATAGACTATAACTGCTCTAATTAGTATCCTTGGGTGAGTTGTTATAGGTTGGTACCTCAGACCTTGTTCGCTTTTATGTCTGTTTATTTTATACATTGTTTATAGTATTCGCATAGTATTGTATATTACCCTTGTGGTCCTATGTGGCCTTGTATTGAGTCCTGGACATAGATCTTTTATTTTAGGTTGGTTATGTATGTTGTAGAGTTGTTGAGCCTGTGCAGGGCCGGTAGGAATGTTTGTAAGCCATTCCCTGCATGTTTTATCACTGTTTTGGCTTAGGGCCTACTATAGATGGTTTTCTAAACCTTGCATGGCCCTGGGGGCCCATTTTTGGTATAAATGATGATAAAACAAGATTTGGATAATTTCATACTTGATTTTCCTACTGATACTAGGCTTGGGAAGGGCGTAGCACTATACTTGATTTCTTACTGATACTAGGCTCGCTAGGGCCATAGCACTAGACTTGATTTCCTACTGATACTAGGCTCGGTAGGGCCGTAGCACTAGACTTGATTTTATTACTGATTTAGACCCGGATAAGCTCTAGGCACCCTTTGAGAGGGTTATTTAGACTTTTACTATTGTTTAGACCCGGTTTGATCCAAGGATTATACTATGAGGTTTCGAGTTTTGAGTTACTATTTGATATTATTGGGCGATGTATGTGGTCGACTAGTAGACCTCCATGGAGCCTGTCGATCTAGGACAAGGGGCTTTGGGATACATGTGCCAGATGAGGGGTGTATGCCATAGGGGAGGTGCACGAGTAGAGTCCTTCCATGGGTCCTGCCTCTGTTTGGGCTCTTGAGGTACCTGAGGGAGAATATACCAGTTACATTCACATCATATCATTATCATGCATATGGCACACTAATTCCACCCTTGTTTGTTGTGTGTTCAATGTATGCTCTGGTTGTATGGGCGGCTGGAGGGTTTGTTTTCACTTGATTGTGTTCCTCGGTTATATGGGCGGCCGTTAGGACTGTAGGTAGATTATGCTACTTCTTTCTCTTCGTAGAACTAGTGTGGACTTTTGGTATCGATTGGATGAATGGTTTTAGCCTTTTTAGGCACTGTCATTGGGACTGATATTATGACGGGCTAGTGGGTCCCATCTTATTGAGATGCTGATTATGTAGATTTCTGAGCGAGTATATGGTTTTAAGTCCTGTTTTATCCTGGCTTGAGTACCAGATTTGGATACTTTTGGGTTAGTTATTCCATCTTAGGCTTTAAATTGTGAGTTATTTACGACTATTTTATCTTGGTATTTGATATCTTAGTCTTGTTTCTGTTAGTCTGTGATTTCTAGTTCGATTGTTAGCTTGCTTTCCTTCTTTCCCGTCATTATGAGGTTATGGGTATACCACCCATCTCTATAAACTCTCCTTATATATACTGTTATTGCAAGGATCCCAAGTGCATCTTTTTTTCTCCTTTAACTTGAGTATCTGTGTGTGTGTATCTTCTGTGCTAGCATGTTATTCATATACTCTTGGTTGGATTGCTCATGTGCTAGTTTCCTTGTGCTTCTCCCTTGTTTTCTATGACTATCTCCTTGTATTCTGCTTTTTATGGCTTTTATATTTTATATGTGCTCATTTGGTCGATGATGCTTTCTGGGTACCCGTTGCTTAGCAATTGGTGCTCATACTACACTTCTGCACTTTTTGCTGCAGATATTAGTTGAGCTTTCGTCGTTCATTGCGTTAGAGACTCGTGCAGTTTTTGGATTTTTGAGACTAGGATGAGCGCCTGGCAGCCGGGGCTTGACCACATCTCATCTTTTCTACTGTTACTCTTTGTATATTCGGAGACAGTTGTACTTATCTTTTGTTACTTTTAGCACTTGTAATCTATTAGAAGCTTTTGTACCATCAATACCAAGTCTTTGTTTTGGTGTAGTTTTCTTATATATATTCGGGTTTTAGCTTCCTAATTGTCTTTACCTTATTCTACTTCCATTTATTTCAGCTTATCATGCGTATTGGTTAGGTGGTAGCCCATTACTAACCATTCCAGGCTACAAGAATTGGTTTGCCTACTAGGGTGTTGTAGGTGCCATCATGACCTAAGAATTTGTGTCGTGGCAGCTTTGTATGAGAGCTCTAAGTTCACCGGTTTCGTGGTACAGAAGCAAGTGTCTAAGTTGAGTCTCATGGATCGGTACGATGATTTCCGTATCATATCTATGAGAGGATACAAGCATTGTTAGGAAAAGTTTCATCTTCTTGGCTCCATATAGTACGTTGCTGGCTCTATTGAATTCTAAGACTTTGATTGTTTCATTCCTTCTCAGATGCCTAAGACGAGTTTGACAGCGGTTAGTGTCAAAGTTTCTATGCCTATTGCTTCAGTGCTTCTGTCAGTGCCAAGACTTCAGAGCGAGAGTTTACCCATAAGATAGGGGGTGTGGGGTCAGCCCATCCTCCGATTAGATTCACAGCTACCCCAATTCTACAAGACACTGTGGCTAGGACTCTGAGTCCTCCTATGGGTGCTTTAGTACCCGGTTCTATGAGCAATGCCCCAGTTAGGGTTGAGCTCCCAGTTCTACAGCAGGGTTGTATGTCGGTATTGGACTATGAGGTGCGATTTCATGAGATTGTTAGGTGTACTGCTAGGATGGTGCCTTCAGAGTTTGATAGTGTGGAGCTTTGTTGGAGGCTTGATTTCACCACCCTGCCTGGCGACCGAGCTTTTGGTTATAGTAGGGATGACCTTCCTTCAGGTAGTGGATTATGCTTAGGCTATAGAGGGTTTATGCCGTGAGACTTATGAAGGTAGTGTTAAGAAACATCATCGTCAGGACTGTTCCTGAGGTTCTCAGACTCGAGGTAGGGGGTTATCCTCTAGAGATAAGTTCCATTGCTTCTTATCTACCCGACCAGTTTCTATTAATCCACAAGTTTTAGAGGGTGGGCGTATAGGGCATGTTGAGCTTAACAGACATGGTACGGGTCAGATTCTTTGAGGTTCACTTTCAGGTTGTTTAGGCCATGGTGGATAGTCTAGTTCAGTGAGATCTTTTCGTCCGTATGTACCCTGTGGGAGTTGTTTATAGTGTGGTGGTCATGGTCACTTTGCTAGGGATTGTCCCACGATCCCACTTTTCAGTTAGCAAGGTCAACAGATGTTATCTCCCAAGACTTTAGTACCATCGGCTAGAGGTGGAGTGCAGGGTAGTAGAGGTGGTCCCTAGGTTGTTAGAGGTGACATTTGGGCCAGTGGTTCAGGTAAGGTTTGTTGTCGGTGCAATGAAAGTGGGCACTTTGCTAGAAATTGCCCCCCAATTGTGTATCCCAATCAGCCTAGTTGTTATGATTGTGGAGATATTGGTCACCTTTATAGAGCTTGTCCCCGATATGGGATGGTTGAGCCTTCAGCTTTGGCAACTCAATCTAGAAATAGACCCCTTCAGTCCGGTGCCTCTTTTAATGGGCCCGAGGTAAAGGTTCCTAATATCGTTGCTCTAGGTAAGGCTCCTATTACCTTTTACTTGTGATAGTATTGTTCGCGATGCGATTCCCTCCCTTCTATTGTTTATTTGTTTATATGCCTACCTGCTACCTGTTTTGTTATTTAACTACCTAAGTTGTAGTGTTTATGCATTGTTTTACTTGTAGTTTATTCCTTAGTAGTAGATAGAGGGAGTTATTCTTGTGAGGTATTTACCCGGAGTTGTAGCTCGTAGGTAGTTCTTGTTAGTCTCTTTTCTGGTTGGTTTTTCTTCCAATTTCGTTGTGACTCTAGGCTGGTGTTGATTTTTCTCTTTTGAACGGTCCTAGATAGTTGTTGCCTAGGCTGTTTTCTAGCGTTTGCTAGGAGTTCTGGTGTTGTTTTTATGTTAATGATGGTAGTGCTAGAGTTTGATCTCTTATCTTGAGTTGACAGTTGTCAGTTATGCTAGTGTGTATTAATTGGTTTTGTTTTCTTGGGTGCTTAGAGTCGACCCTCTTTGTTTGGTGGGTTTAGGAGGTTTGCATGTATGTGGGTTGTTCCTATAGTCTTACTCAGTTTCTTGTATGGTTGGGTTGTATTATCATTTCCCCAGTTCCAGTTGGAGTGAGTTTTGATTGTAGTTCTCTGGTTGAGCATTTAATGGAGGCAATGTGGTAGAATTTTGACTTCGGAATTATGGCTAAGTGTTGCCAATATGAGTTGTATGAGCTAAGGGAGCAACTCTAGAGTCTTCTGAGAAGGAATTTGTGGAATTAGTGTATCCTTGGAAAGGTTTTCATTTGGGTTGCAAAGGAGGGTGATGACTCCTTGTGTTTATATATGTGTTCTAGTAGTTGACTGAGGTGGTGACCGAGAGTTTGCTTTTGTTTGTATGTTGGTGACTTGAGTTGGCCGAGTTCAGGTTGTGGTGTTATTTCCTTTGATAGATTGGAGGTCAGGATTTCTTCCAGTCTGAGATTAAGGTAATGTTCATTCCCAGTACTACCTTTGGGAGCTTGTTGCATCGACCTTGACTTCCTTGTTATCTTCTTTGGGGGAAACCAAGTTTCAGTAGCATCTATGGATTGGGAAAATTGTCTGTTAAGAGCCTAGTTTGCACCGGTTCCTGAGTGTTCATCGATAGCATATGGGTCTACTTATGGGTTTCAACAGAGGCTTTGATTGGCAATTGAATTTGGGTTCCAGAAACGTGGGCTAGCAGACTACTTTAGATGGTTCATGGTTAGTTCTTTTCGGTTGCAGCTTCTTAGGTTGGAAGGCAATGAGTTTAGAAAACTTAGCTTCTCTATTTCACTTATGGAGTGACAGTTGGCCTTGGAAACCTAGTCCTTAGATAACCTTTGAATTATGCTGGACATTTCAGATTTCCGCAGTGGTGTATGCTTTATGTGATCAGGTTGTGTGGGTTGAGGCTAGAGAGGCTATTTTGAGTTCTATTGATACTTAGAGACTGGTGGTCACCATTGGTTGTCAAGAGTTGAAAGCTCGATTAGATGATTCTTCAAGGGTTGTATTTTATGTGGGGTTCCAACATTGGTTAGACTCGGCCAGTATGGACTAGAAGTTAGGTGTGTGGCATGCTTTAGGATGGTTGGTTTGGGTGCTGATACAGTAGAGCAGTTGATTTGAGCCAAAGGAATGAGCTGAAGGTATATCCAAAAAAAATTATTGCTAAGATGGCGACCATGGAATACAGGCACCCTTTTCCTTTGCCTTTGGGGTGTTTTGACTTGGTATTCATGGAATGGTGGACTTCTTCTTGAGGTGAGATTAGTAAGGCAATTGTAAATCTGAATGGTGATTGGGTATTCATAGTAGCAGCAGTACTTCTTAGGGTTTGGTGCTTAGCTGATGATTACAGACTTTGTGGTAGGCTTACCACACTCTTTGCAGGATCTAGTTCATTTGCTTCCAGTTGATTTAGACTTAGCACGATTCAATGGGGTTGGGTTCATTCTACAGCTTGGGAGTTTCTCCATTGACACAGGGTGTTCATCCATGCTTTTCTAACCTTGGTGTGCAAGCTTTAGTTTAGTTCAGATGGGTTGTTCAGTTATGTTCAATTATTGAGTATGATGTCAGCAAAAGTGTTCGTTCATTGTTGGATGGTCAGTTAGGGCAGGTAACTCCAGTTTTTTAATATATGCTATGGGTTGTAATCCTGGATGGCAAAGGCTAGTAGACTATGGCTCGACTTGGATAGAGTTTGTATAAAGGTGACTTCATTCATGGTTGAGTGTAGCGGGAACTATAGATCTCCAGTGGATTCGTGATGTATCGAGAGTGGCTTGAGTGTTTGACTTATTTGAAGTTTTATGATTAGGGTTCAATATGATTTAGGTCAGAATAAAGGGTTTTGCGGATAAATGGGTTCATGATTTAGATTTTTGGGTTGATGGCTTTTCTGGTAAACTTGGTTGTGATTTCGAGGATTTGAGTTATGTGTGTTGATCTATTTTGTTCTAGGGTTTTAGTGTTGTGTCTGTGCTTTCCTGTTGAGAATCTAGAGGCTCAGTTTGGGTTGGAGGATCCTTGGAGTTTTGAAGTTTAGACTTGGAATCTAGCTTGGCTATTAAGGAGTTAAGGCTTGGTTGCCTTCGTTGGCTCTGTTCCGTTGGGTGCCATCCAGTTGAGGAGGCTACCTGAGTTGTTCGAGATAGTAGTGCGGGCTTTGTATCCGTAGTTGTTAAACTTCTGCTCTTCCCTTCCTTCTTGACTTTCGAGGACAAAATTCCTTTTTTGTAACGACTGGGTCCATCGTTATGGGTAGTCCAATTGTGCCATGTTTTGGAGTTAGAAAATTCTGGGTTTGGGAGTTTATAATTCAGGGCTAGGCTAGCCTCGGCCATATTTGGAGAGAGGTATAGTCTAGGGAAATCTGGGTAAGGATTGGGTTAGATTTCTTGATTTGAGCTAATTTCCACGTAGTTAAGACATAAAGGAGTCCAGGGGACTTTTTGAATTCAAATTCGGGTAAATAGATCTTCCAGAATTGAGATTGATGTGAATGGGTTGTTTCGGATTGTCAGGGGAAGCAAGTGTGTTGTAAAATTGACCAATTTTGGAGAATTATGGAAATTTTGTACGTGATGAGCGCTAAGTCTCCTCTGTGGCGACCTCTACTATAGCGGAAGAAAAGACCGCTATAGAGGAAGTCAAGGCGGTCAATCTCTGCCATAGCGGTTGATTCCGCTATGGCGGTACCGCTATAGCGGAAGCCGACCGCTATAGCGGATCCCTACGGGATTTGATGATGAAACTTCCCCAAAATAGTCTAGTTTTCTACAATTCATTCGGGAGAAGAACTAGTGAGATTTCAGGCGTTTTTCCTTCGTTCTTCATCATTTTTCTTCCCTAAGGTAAGGTTTCTACTCCCCGAACTCTGTAATACTTTTCCTATGCGGTAGAATTGCTAGGGGTGGACTTGGGAGAGGTTTAGAATGACTTAGGGATGGTAGAATCCAGGGAAAAAGGGGAATTCTATGTGTAAAAGTTCTTGGATGTTGCTAAATTTTCCGTTTTATGATCATGTGATCTTAATTTCCTAATTTTATCCGTAAAAATGATAGAACTAAGTGAATTAAAGATGGGAAAGCCCGGGGAAAGGGTGGAATGATCATGGGTGGCCTGGGGTTTAGGATTCTTGCGTAATACGAGTATATTGTAGGCCATGGGGATTAATTCTTGGTTATTGTGTGTTATTTTAGACCAAGAACAAACAAGAACTTCAGAGAACAGGAAAGCTCCGGTAGAGTAGAGCATGGATCATTTCGAGGTAGGTGATGGCTTGATTTCTTCCTATATTGTGTGTTTGAGTACTTTTATCTAAGTGATTGTATGAGATGCATTGCTTAGGAGATGAATTGGAATGTCTTATAGTCCTGTTTGATCAGTCTGGTTATTGAACTGTGCGTTTTTGCTTGTTGGTTTACAAGTTAATTGTTCGTTGTTGTGACTGTGGATCTTTGACATTCAATTGGCTCGGGTACCTGTCACGACTCGATTTCTCAAGTCATGATGGCACCTACAATTCCCCAGTAGGCGAACCAATTCCCGTAGCCCAGAACGGTTAGTAATGGGCTACTACCTAACCAAAATGCACCAGCAAGCAGAAATAAGCGAAAGCAAAACTCGAATATAAATACATAAAGGAAACTACACCAACCCCAAGACTTGGTATCAATAGTACAGAAGCTTCTAATAAGATACAAGTGCTAGTAGTAACAAAATACAACATAAATTGCCTCCGAAAGTACAAGGAGCAACAGTACAACAGATGAGATATAGACAAGCCCCGACCGTCAGGCGCTCACCCTAGTCTCAAAGATCCAAAAGTTGCACGAGTCTCCAACGTGATCAACGGCGAAAGCTCAGCTAATATCTGCACAAAAAAGTGCAGAAGTGTAGTATGAGCACCAAAACCACGGGTACTCAGTAGGTGTCATAGGCCGATTGAGCGCATATAAGATATAAAAGCAGTAAGTAACAGATAGCAAGAAAGCAGTCACTGAAGCAATAAGCAAGGAACAAGGAGCTAGCACAGATCATCTATGACCAAGAGTTTCAAGTAACACATGCTAGCACAGAGATACAATTACTCAGAATCACAGGTGAAGGAAAGGAGAACGCACCTGGAGTCCTTGCACAACAATATAAGTAGAGAGAGAGTTGAGAAAATGGCGGTATACTGGTAACCTCAAGTAGAAGGAAAAGACGGAGAGTAGTCTAACATACTCAAAATGGAATCAACCACTATAAGGAAATCATAACACCAATCCAATCATATGTTAGCATAACCAGGGAATCACCTCACAAGTACAACCCTAGGCCATAATAACCGAGAGATACCACTCAGCTTACCGCAAGAATAGAACCAGAGTCTCACACTCTGCTCAGAAGGCCACACAAAAGTACCTCAATAAGATAGGACTCCAAAGCCCTCTCAATAATAAAAAATCCCACAACCAAAGCCTCAACATGCTAGCCATCACTAATCTTTCAAGAACCGGGTGCCAAGACAAGCTCTAAATAAAGACAGGAGTAAATATAGTCTACCTACAGTCCCAACGGCCGCCCATACAACCAAGGAACACAATCAAGTGAAAGCAAACCCTCCGGCATCCCATACTATCGGAGCGTACACTGAACACACAACAAACGAGGGTGGAATCCAATGCATGATATGATATGATATGAAATAGAACCTCTGTATGTACCTCCTCTTATGCCAATCGGGCCCAGGAGGCAGGTTCCATGGAAGGACTCAGCCTGTATACCTCTACTCCACCGTATACCCTTCCCTCCAGTGCACGCAGCCCGAAGCCCCAGGCCCGGAGCGGCAAGTTCCATGGAGGTCCCTGACACCATACTAAAACTCAATATCAAGACATGTAATCCGGAAGCAAGTCCGGGATCAAGATAGAGACCCAGTCTCAAGTATGCATGCCCAGACCCTGTCCAGGACTAAAGTAGTATAAAATGCCTCAAAAACCCCTTCAAGGGTGACCGGGCATAACCGGGTCTAAAACTGTAGTAAATAAAGTCTAGTGCTCCGCCCTGCAGATACTAGTATCAGTAATAAAATCAAGTCTTGTGCTCTGCCCCGCAGAGACTAGTATCAATAATAAAATTAAGTATGGTGCTCTGCCACGCAGAGACTAGTATCAGTAATAAAATCAAGTCTGGTGCTCTGCCCCGCAGAGACTAGTACAAGTAATAAAATCAGTGCGAAAACATCCAAAAATCCCCTTTTCTATCATCAACAATACCAAAAAGGGCCCCCAGGGCCATGCAGATTTAAGAAAACTGTCAGTAGTGGCTCACAGCCAAAACTGTAGTAAAACATGTAGGGGAAAACCTTTTTCATGGATGATATGCTCGCACACAAATATAAAAGTAGCCCAACGGCTCACAATAATTCCTATCAGCCCTGCACAGGCCCAATAGCTACTCAGCAGACATAACCAGCCTAAAAGGATAATCTCTATGTCCTGGACTCGCGGACATTCCCAAATAGGCCACCATCTATGTTCCAGAGTCAATACAAGGCCACACAGGACCACAAAGGTAATATACATTACTACGCGAATACGACAAATAATGTATGAAATAGATGGACGAAAGGCGGACAAGGTCTGGGGTACCAACCTATAACAACCCATCCAAGGATGCTAATTAATGCAGTTATAGCCTATATACGCAGAGTCTATATAGGGGAAAACCATAACCTACCTGTCATTCGATGACTAGCTGCGGGAATGGCATCGTCCAGACTCGAACAACTCCAGGAAGCTTTGAATCACATAAAACAAATACTTTCAACTGAAGCCCCAAAGGCGTCTCTATGAAGCCTGACCAACCAAGGTAATGGAACAATTGCTAGAATCGACAAGGCTGCAAGAACGAGCCATAGCCAATTGATAAGGTGTTAATGTCACACTCGCGACCAGCCAACATCAAAGCATAAAAATGAGTCCAATAACAATAACAAATGGCAGCTAAATCCAACAACAATACATTAACCACATCTCCAAGGATCGACGAGCTCCCGAGGAACTATTTCAAGGCATACTTCACGTTTGTCCAATCCAATCACTATCGTATGTGATCCCAAAAAGAATCGCAGAATTTCCCAATCCCTCCAACACCTTACCACAACCAGAAAACCACAACAGTAACCAAACATAACAAGATAAAGGGGCTGTCCAAAGCCACAAATCCAAAATACCACTTCGGGGCTCAGAAATCCATAAAACAATACTAGAACATATAATAACAAAGGAGGGTCGTAGGGGAGATATTTCCTTGACAAAAATATTCAATATCCCAAGATTAACAACCTGCCTCCTTGCAGGAACAACAAACATATCCAAATCCAACAAGAAACTACTACAAGTTATCGAAAAATACAACTTTTCGTGACTAGAAGCTTAGAATCTTGATTCAACAAATAGATAAGTGTACGGGATCCATACCTCGCCAATATAACTCCGTAGATACTGCCAAATACTCAGAAAACACCTGCTGTATCGCTGCATCAACACCCACGAAGATACACCATGAAATCGACGGGGAAAACTATACCAATGACGAGCTCGCGACGTAGAGCAATTTTCGTTAAACTTTCGAATTGAAAGGGTCAAAGTCCATGGATTATTTAGGGAATTTACCTCTGATTTTCTGAAGCTTTTGGGTGATTTTTATGAATTAAAACGAAGCTGTAACACCTTTTATAAAGAAAAACCGACTTAGGATGCGGGCCCACCTTGACGTCTGCTTGCGCGGTCTTACGAAAACGTGAATATCTCTCTATTCTGAAGTCGTATGGATGAACGGTTTAGTGCGTTGGAAACTAGACTCGCAGAACTTCGATTTGATATATTTGGGGCCCACTAAATCTTTATATATAGGGAGAAACACCCCAAGACATTTAACCCAAATTTGAAGAGAATTCCTTAAAGGAATTTACAATAATTTTTTCGGACTTTTGTTTCGCAATTTGCTTGACTTCAAAACTTATCATACGACCATATTGCCATTAGAATACCTCATAACACATCCTTCATAGTATATTAGACACTATTAGTCTTACCCCAAAGGCACGGGTTACTTTAAACCTTCCAAACGGGCGAGGTGTAACACGAGGCATTTCTTTAACTCAAACTTTTGAGTAAGGGATTCCTTTGACCTAGAACCTTGGTTTAATTCTTTGATATTACCAAGAATGTTGTCGGAAGTCAATGATTTCCAAAGTTGAAGCTCTAAAATGAGGAACGGCCATAAAGACCAAACAAATGGCTCGGGCACCAAACTACCGGTCCCGACAAGCCATAAATTTCTTGGGCTGCTACATGTAAGCTCTAATGGTACAAGAAAGGCGAAAATGTGTAAATTACCGGAAGGGTCATTACAGTACCACGCCTGGTACGGGTTTACTTTACTGCATCATTGCATTGATATTTGTTGCATTGTGTTGATTGATATTGGTTCCGTGAGTGGACCGGGATGTATTAATGAGATGTGACTTTTAATTATGGTCCTTTTGAGGCTGGGTTATTGTTGTATCTGATTTAGAGTTGGTCTTGGTATAGACCTGGTTGCTTGTGAACACTTAGGTGTTGGTTAGAGGGGATCCCAGGGTAGGTCTGGGCTATATAGATATGAGGGTGTGACTTGTATTGATTTTCGTATTGGAAGTGAATGGCATGCAGAGACAAGTTAGGATGAGATTTTTAGTTAGAGATGTTTGGTAATTGGATTACGTGTTTCTTGTACTGTTACTTGATTCTTATACTATTCATACATTGTTATTGGAACTGGCTGATGATCCTACCAGTACACGGTGGCTGTGTACTGATACTGCACTTGATTATTTTTTAGTGAGTACAGAAAATCTTTTGGCGGTTGACGCACAACCTAACTTGTAGGTATGACTTCCAGATATCAAGGGTGAGTTGTTCGACCAAGCTACCTCGGTGTCTATCTTTTGAGTTACAACCCAATTGTTTCGGGCTTAGACTATTTCTTATTGTTTTAAGTTTTGGGGTTGTATCCCCTTACTCTAGTATTGGTAGCATTTGGTACGATGACTTTCAGGTTCTAGGGGAATTTTTGCAGGCTTATTTAATGATATGGTTCCTTGCATATTCGAATTGCTAGTTTATTTTCTGTTTGGTGGTTTAAGGTTGTTAGTCTAGGCTAAGAGTTGCACTCTACTGGTTCGCTCATCCGCGGATTGGGTAAGTGCCACTTATGATGGTCTGGGTCGTGACAAAGATGGTATTAGAGACCTAGGTTCGTTGATCTCGTCGTACCAAACAAGTCTAGTAGAGTCTTGCAGAACGGTGCGGAGACGTCTGTACTTTTCTTCGAGAGGCTATGGGGCTTTAGGAAAAACTATCTCTTCCTTCCTTCCTTCGTGCAATAACTTGATTCCAATTGATATCTAGTGATACAAATTGGTATCTAACCTCATTCACTCTTTTGTCCGCAGATGGTTAATACAAGGAACAACAGAGAGAGACCAGCGGTCCCAGCAGTGGGCCTGACAGCTCGTGGCAGAGGTAGGGGAAGAGAAAGAGGACGAGGGAGAGCCACACCCGCCACGGGTGGGGCTCAAGCTGCTGTAGGACAGCGAGAGGCAACCCCTCCCCCACCTCAGGATCAGGTGGTTGAGGATGTTGAAATTGTTGTGGAGGATTAAAGGGCACATGCAGAGGCAGTGGAGGCACCAGTTGGGGGTGCAGGCCTTCCTACTATGACACCAGAAGCCTTTGAGCAGGCTTAGAATATTTTGAGTGCGTTGGTTGGTCCTGGAGCCACATCCATGGAATTTACAAATCAGGCTTCGGATACTTAGCCAACAATTACTACGGCACCTAGGATGGATGCTTCTTCAGGCACAAATGGTTTCTTCAGGCCAATGCTAGGCCCGGTGATGACCGGAAATGAACATGAGATGCTGCCAAGTTTCTCAAGCTGAAGCCTCTAACGTTTCAGGGTACCGATAGAAAGGATGCTTATGAGTTCATCTTGCATTGCTATGAGAGGTTGCACAAGTTGGGTATCGTACGTCAGCATGGGGTTGAGTTCGTCACATTTCAGCTGCAGGGTGATGCTAAGCAATGGTGGAGGTCTCAGGTAGAGAGCAAACCATCTACATTACTTGCTTTAACTTAGGAGGAGTTTCGTGCTCTCTTCCTAGAGAAGTACGTACCTCGTGATGTGCCGATATTTTACGGCACATTTTACTCCTTTGACCAAAGAATAGACGTAAATTTTCAAGATTATCTTGTGCAAATTTATGTGTTTGGTTGTGTTTCAGGAAAGATAGACTTAAAGCACAAAGAGAGCTTAGTTGGGCCAAAAATGAGACATTTTGCTGACCGTTGTGAATAAAAATGGACCGTGGTGACCAACTGTCAAAGCAACCAGTCAAGATTCTAGCAAGTCACCACAGGCTGGATGACTTACAAAGATTATTCAGCAAGTCGTCACAGGCTGGATGACTTATAGAAATTTCTCTGCAAGTCGTCACAGGCTGGACGACTTACCAGAAGACAAAAAAAATTTATGAGTTACAACGGTCAAGGAAACGGTCCGTTGTTGACCAAAACGGACCATTCCTTGGACCATTTTCTTGGACAAGAAACTGTTAAAATCGACAAGTTACAATGGCCAAGAAAATGGTCCGTTGTGGACCAAAATGGACCATTTTGGAGTCCATTTTCTGGACGCGATTTTCCTTTCCTGGAGAAATTCGGATTTAATTTCTAATTGCCTATAAATAGGACTCTTAGGGTATTTTTCCAGAACTTCTTTTCAGAGTGTTTTTGAATACTTTTCAGCGTTCAAACAACAAACAAACGTTACTATCTTTGTTCTTGCTTTTTGGGAAATTTTTACTCAAGTTTTATTGGAGAATTGAAGTAAGTTTTCATATATTGTAAGGAATTCCTTTCTATTATGAATATCATTGCTTTTTCTTCTTCTTTATCCATGAGTATCTAAACTTCCCACAACTAGGGTTGTGGGATCCATGGCAAAAGTAGTAGTCTAGGTTACGTGTGACAATGGGTTCGGATTATATGCTTCATATGTTGTTAATCTTTCATTTTTACTATTTTCTAATGGTTGAAAACATTAGAACAAGCCTAGGTTTGATTTGCTTTAATCAAGAGAATAAAACCGGGTAAATTTGATTAACAACAAGGATTCGGGACTACTAACTCCCGTCTAATGATTGATGCTTTAGCGAGATTGATCTACTTGAAGTATTAAATTGAATTGTATAATTGTATCTTTTCAAATTTGAAGGAATTGAAAGGAAAATACGTCTATGTGGTTGAGAAATGATTAGATGTACGAAAGAATTCAATTACTTCGTGTTTTGCATATGAAATGAATCCATTGAAACTCTAACCAAAGATTGTTCACGAAGCCATGGTGAACACATCCCTAGTTCATCTCTAATATTGATTTTTACTTGTAAAGGTTGTTGTTTGTTATGTGAATTACTCAAAAAAACAATCAAAGATTTATCACTACAACCCCTCCCCCATTTTTCGAAAATTATTGATTACTAGTCACCTAAATTACTAACGACTTAATTTACACCTTATTCCCTGTGGGATCAACCCCAATATTTTTTGGGTTCTATATTTGACAATGACCGCTTACGCTTCTTAACTGAGGTATAATTTGGGCGATATCAAATTTTGGCACCATTGTCGGGGAATACGGTCGTTCACTAAGTCCGGTGTGTTTAGTTGACTCTTAGTCATACTTTCCTGACTTACTTTTATTTGTTGTTTTTTATTTCTACAGGGTGCAGAGTTGTGCATGACAAGTACCCGATGCTCGGGTTAATCAATATTACCCTGTGACCCCGAGCTTGCTAGAACGCTGAGGCGAAATATGAATACACAACAATAAGAGGCAGCAAGACTCGCTGCAGCTAAACAGGCCCAACAACACTTGAATGATGATGATATTGAGGACGATGTTGGGTTGGATGATGAGACTGTAGTGGGTGATGGCAGAACGATGGATATTGTTAACAATAATGCTCCCGCCGGTCAAAGGCCACAACAGAGAGGTAGAGGTCGACAATACCCAAGGCTAGGTTCTTGGGATGATGATGATGACCTTGACTTAGATGGAGTTGGTGCCACGGGCGCCATTGTTCTTCCTCCTTTAGCGTCGGGCGCCAATTTTAACATCACCAACATGATGATCCAGTTATTGAATCTGAAAGGTACGTTTCAAGGTGTAGCTGGTGATGATCCCAACAGGCACCTGATGAATTTTGTGAGGATCTGCAAGTCGTTTGAACTACCAGGATTGAGTCAAATAGCTATCAGGATTAGGTTGTTCCTGTTGTCTCTGTCTGATGAGGCAGCACTATGGTTGACAGAGCTAACTCCAGATTCTATAACAACTTGGGGTGAGTTGAAAGGGTCTTTCCTAGAAAGGTTTTTTCCTCCCTCCAGGATGATACAGTTGCGAGACAAGATTAGCAATTTCAGGAAACAACCTCATGAGGCCCTACATGAAACCTTTCTAAGGTTTAAGAAAAAGTTGACTCAATTCCCCGATCACCAATTGACAGACAACTTTTTGATGCAGATATTTTACAGAGCGCTAAATTTGGCTACCTAGCCGACACTAGATAATGTTGTAGATGGAGCATTTATGGGGTGCACTTTTATTGAGGCCACAACTATTTGGACTGGCTCACCAAAACAAACAGATCCTAGCATACACGAGATACAGAGGTAGTTGCTAGCACTTATGATGTTGGTATGTCAGTGGAGCAACGCAGAAAAGATGAAGAGCGGGACCAAGACATGGCCCATTTGAAGACACAAATGGACATGCTGACTAAACACTTGTTGTCAGGTGGAATTGAGGTAGAATCTGATGAAGAAGATAATTACTTGGGGGGTTTCAAGGCTTATGGCTAAGGAAAACAAGGTCGGAATAATTACTATGAAAAGTCAGGTTGTAAGAGTCGAGAGCAAGGTGATTAGAGGAGCAAAAATGATTGAGGTGGATTGTATATACCGCCTGGGAATTGTGAAAAAGCTAGCAATGAGTCAGGGACATCCAAAATGGAGAATGTGATGGCTAAAGTTTTGTTGAAGGTAGAATCGAATAACTATGGGGTAAATGAGATGAGGACTGAATTATCAACAATGACTCAGTTGGTGGATTCACATTCCACCTCGATCAACTAGTTAGAGCAACAAATGAGTCAAATCTCAATGTCCCTAAATCAAAGAAATAGTGGTACCTTGCCAGTGAAACCATTCAAAACCTGAGGAATGATGGGAGTTGTATGGCAATCACTACGAGAAGAGGTAAACCATTATCGGAATCACATCCAGTAATTCAGACTCATAAAGGTGATGTTGCTGATGAAGATGAGTTAGTAGATGATGAAAATATGGTCGATGAGGGTGTCAGTGTACCTGTTGAAAAACCCATTGTGGTAGAGGATGCTACTCAAGTGCTCAAGGACAAAGGTAAGGAAGTTGAAAAACTTCCAACTATGACCTCCTCCTTTCCCACAACGGTTGAAGAAAAAAGTGGAAGATAGCAAGTTCCACAAGTTCATGACCATGCTCAAGCAGATATCAATGAACATCCCAGTGGTGGACGCTCCTGAGCAAATGCCCGGATATGCCATGTTCATGAAGGACTTGATTTCCAAGAAGAGGTCAGTGAGCTTTGAACCAAAATATAACCTCCACTACTGCAGTGCTATGTCGTTTAGATCATTAGTGCAAAAGGAAGATCCGGGTGCTTTTAATGTTCCCTGTACAATTGGGAAATTCAATTTCGAAAAAGCTTTATATGATCTTGGATCTAGCATCGACTTGATGACACTAGCAGTCTATAAGCAGTTGGGCTTAGGATCCCCCAAACCAACCACCATGAGGGTGTTAATGGCCGACCGTTCAGTAAAACGACCAGTGGGAATATTGTATGACGTACTAGTCAAGATCGGCAAGTTTATATTCCCAGCTGACTTTGTGATCTTGGATTGCAAAGTGGACTTTGAAGTTCCCATTATTTTGGGATGGCCATTGTTAGCCACTGCAAGAGTGTTGGTTGATATGGAGAGAAATGAATTGACATTCAGACTGAACAATAAATTAGTCAAGTTTGATGTGTGTACATCAATGAAGCCACCGAAAGACATGAGGGTGGTCTCGGTTATCAATGTTATTAATGAAGCTCCTATGGATGTGCATATGAGGGAAAAGGGTGTTGTTGAGACCTTATCTATTATGAGGGTGATGTTGGAACCATAGGAAGAGAAACCTATAGAAGAAGGCGGTGAGAACAAATCAAGGAAAATAAAACACCGCAAGAGAACCAACAAAGAAAGGGAGTTAGAAAGAGTGAAGAAGTTGTCTCGAATAGCTGAGGAGCCAAGAAAAGATAAATTTGGAGCTCAAATTACTGATGTTGCTTGCACCTGTTCCAGAAACTGCACCTCCCTTGGAGACCCCGACGGTCTCCATCATCTTACCTGACTCTGAGGCCTAAGGGCTTCACAAGTATTCCTTTTTCTCACAGTTTTAGCTTTCACATGTATGCATTGGGGACAATTCATGAGTCTAAGTTGAGGGTGTTGTGACACCTGTTAGTCTATCACCACCGACGGTTTTTGTTGCCATGTTTCTTTTCCCTCGGTGTGCTATCTAGTAGAATTGGCATGTTTAGGTTGTCATTTAAGTTTTGTGTTTGTTGTGTTGTGGTGTCTATAGCAAGCATGGATTTTTGCAATTTGAACTCAAAAGGAGCCCCCTCTGAAAAATGTTGAATTTGTACTTATGTTTGAAGTGGTAACTGTTCGGGATCCCTGAATGTCATTGTATGGTTGTGATTGTAATAATTGTTCTTAAGCCGAGCTGTTGTTTTGATACTTGGTAGTGGTATGATTTCTTGGTGCCAAGTGTGTGTGAGCTTATTGATATAAACTCTTACTCTGTGCACGTATCTAGAATTTTCCCAACCTATTTTGTTAAGTTCAAAGTTAGTTGCTTAGGAAAGGATCATAGGCCCTTTTTTTGTGTGCAGTACACTTAGCCTAAAAGACCATCCAAATGTAAATAACCCCTTTGATCCCTATTTGAGCCAAAGTTTACTTGGTTCTTCCGATAACCTCTTACCTTTCCATTTTAACTTTGAGTCTCTATTTTGGCCCTGGTCCTTCCTTGGACATCGTGCACCTCAACTCAGGCAATTAGCCTAAGTTGAGGGTGGCTACTGTAGAGGTACATGATAAGAAAAATGGGGTTGTTCTTAATTGGTTGTTGTTGGGATAGAAAGTGCAGGTGTGTGCTAAATGAAAAGACAGAAAAAGAACTGAAAAAGAAGTGAAAAAGAAAGAAAAAGAGTTATCAAGTTAAAAAGGCCACACTTATAGCAAGAAATAAGGAAATCAAAGGTGATTAAGAGTGGATGGAAAAAGGTTGAATGGAAATAATAGGTCGATGATTACAAGGAGGGTTTAGTCACTATTCCCCAAATGTATCCTACTTGCACCCGAAGCCTCATTACAAACCAAAACAAGTCCTGTAGTGATCCTGAGCGGCTTTCTGAAAAACTTAAATAGAATAGCAAGGTCAAGCTTATGGAATTGCATGTGCATTGTTTGAAATCGTTTGTGATTGTGAGCGCCTTACCTAGTCCCAAATCTTGTGTGTGGGACATCTTTGTGGTGAGGGCACCGGGGAAGCTTGATTTAAATTGAATAAACTATTGAATGACCATGGTTTGCTAGAGACATGATTTTGTTTTCTTAGTTGAGTCATCTATTTTTGTCTTGTGTCATGTTGCTTGAGGACAAGCGAATGTTCTAAGTTGAGGGTGTTGATGTGCCGGTATTTTACGGCATATTTTACTACTTTCACCAAAGAATAGACGTAAATTTTCAAGATTATCTTGTGCAAATTTATGTGTTTGGTTGTGTTTCAGGAAAGATAGACTTAAAGCACAAAGAGAGCTTCGTTGTGCCAAAAATGAGACATTTTGCTGACCGTTGTGAATAAAAATGGACCATGGTGACCAACTGTCTGAGCAACCAGTCAAGATTCTAGCAAGTCGCCACATGCTGGATGACTTACAAAGATTTTTCAGCAAGTCATCACAGGCTGGACGACTTATAGAAATTTCTCTGCAGGTCGTCACAGGCTGGACGACTTACCAAAAGACAAAAAAAAATTATGAGTTACAACGGTCAAGGAAACGGTCCATTGTTTACCAAAACGGACCATTCCTTGGACCATTTTCTAGGACAAGAAACTGTTAAAATCGACAAGTTACAATGGCCAAGAAAATGGTCCGTTGTGGACCAAAATGGACCATTTTGGAATCCATTTTCTGGATGCGATTTTCCTTTCCTGGACAAATTCGGATTTAATTTCTAATTGCCTATAAATAGGACTCTTAGGGTATTTTTCAGAACTTCTTTTCAGAGTGTTTTTGAATACTTTTCAGCGTTCAAACAACAAACAAACGTTACTATCTTTGTTCTTGCTTTTTGGGAAATTTTTACTCAAGTTTTATTGGAGAATTGAAGTAAGTTTTCATATATTGTAAGGAATTCTTTTCTATTATGAATATCATTGCTTTTTCTTCTTCTTTATCCATGAGTATCTAAACTGCCCACAACTAGGGTTGTGGGATCCATGGCAAAAGTAGTAGTCTAGGTTACGTTTACGTGTGACAATGGGTTCGGATTATATGCTTCATACATTATTAATCTTTCACTTTTACTGTTTTCTAATGGATGCAAACATTAGAACAAGCCTAGGTTTAAGTTTCTTTAATCAAGAGATTAAGACCGGGTAAATTAGATTAACAACAAGGATTCGAGACTACTAAATCCCGTCTAATGATTAATGCTTTAGCGAGATTGATCTACTTGAAGTATTAAATTGAATTGTATAATTGTATCTTTTCAAGTTTGAAAGAATTGAAACGAAAATACGTGTATGTAGTTGAGAAACGATTAGATGTACGAAAGAATTCAATTACTTCGTGTTTTGCATATGAAATGAATCCAGTGAACTCTAACCCAAGGTTGTTCACAAAGCCATGGTGAACACATCCCTAGTTCATCTCTAATATTGTTTTTTACTCGTAAAGGTTGTTGTTTGTTATGTGAATTACTCAAATAAACAATCAAAGATTTATCACTACAAACCCCCCCATTTACCGGAAACTATTGATTACTAGTCACCTAAATTACTTACAATGTAATTTGCACCTTATTCACCCCAACCTTTGTTAGGTTCTATATTTGACAACGACCGCTTACGCTTCTTAACTGAGGTGTAATTTGGGCGATATCACCTCGTACCTTGAGAGACAAGAAGAAGGATGAGTTCTTTCATTTGGAACAGGGAAGCATGTCAGTCTCGGCTTATGATGCTAAGTTCCATGCTTTGTCTTATTATGCTACTCAGTTATTAGGTTCAGAAGAGGAGAGGGTTTGGTTGTTTGTGAAGGGTCTGAACACTGATTTACAGTTATTATCTGTTCACATGTCTTCTTCAGGAAAGGGCTTCAATGCAGTGACGGACTATGTTAAGAAGTTACAAGTGTCAAGCAAGGGGGCAGGCTAAGGCTTTAGCCAAGAAGCCCCAAAATGAGGGAAATATTAGTGGTTCGTAATCCAGGGGCCAGAATCAGCAGGCATACTTAGCCTGTCCTATTCAGTCAGCTCTGCCAGCTACTACATGTGGTCATCACGGAGCTAATCATCAGTCTTCAGCTCCTAGAGGCCAGGGAGCATCCTATACATCTGTTAGCAGGCCTACACTTAACCATGGATGCTTCCATTATGTTGATCTGGGCCACTTTAAGAGGGATTTCCCACTCAGGAAGACAGGTAATCAAGGTCAACAACAATATAGAGCAGTGGTCCCAGCAGGTAGAGACTGTAATGCTAGAGGTCGTCGACAGAGTGGGCGAGGTAACTTGTAGAGAGGCCGATGAGACAGAGGGCACGACGGCGCAGGTAAGGGTGCCGCGCAGTCGGCCTGGGAAGTTGCTCGGATTGATGATCAGGCTCATTGCTATGCATTTCCAGGGAGGACCAAGGAAGAATCATCAGATGCGGTGATCACATGTGCCATTCTTGTTGCGATAAAATGGCTTTTGTATTATTTGACCCGGGTTCTACATATTCTTATGTGTCTGTGAGTTTTGCATTGGGTCTGGACTTGTGTGATATCATTGATTTCCCTATCCATGTTTCTACCCCGATTGGAGAGTCTGTGGTTGTGACTCATGTTTACCAGGATTGTTCTGTTATGTTTGTGGGGTTGCTTACTTGGGTAGACTTGGTAATCCTGGGTATGGTTGATTTTGATATTATCTTGGTCATGACCTGGTTACCCCTTATCATGTTGTGTTAAATTGTAATACCAAGACTGTGGCTCTAGAGATTTTGGGTAAGGATAGGCTAGACTGGGAAGGTGTGTACAGGCCTAAGCCAGTTAAGATCATATCATTTGTTCAGTCTAGGAAGCTAGTGGAGAGGGGGTGTCTAGCCTTCTTGGCTCATCTCAGGGATGATAGTGTGGAGTCCCCGTTTATTGAGTCGGTTCCAGTGGTTTCTATGTTTCGCGAGGTGTTTCCAGCGGATTTTCCTAGTATGCCTCTGAACAAAGATATAGACTTTTGTATTGATTTGGAGACAGACACTCATCACAATTCCATTCCTCTGTATCGTATGGCTCCTAAAGAGTTAAGGGAACTTAAATCTTAGATAAGAGATTTATCCATCCCAATGCTTCTCTTTGGGGTGCTCTGGTCTTATTCGTAAAGAAAAAGGATGGTAGTATGCGGATGTGCATAGATTATAGGAAGTTGAACAAGGTTACCATCCGGAATAAGTATCCACTACCCCGTATTGATGATCTGTTTAACCAGCTCCAGGGTGCATCAGTGGTTTCAAAAATTGACTTGAGGTCGGGGTATCATTAGTTAAAGATTAGGCCTGAGGACATTCCTAAGACTGCTTTTCGGACCCGGTATGGGCATTACGAGTTCTTAGTGATGTCGTTTAGTTTGACTAATATGCTGGTAGAATTTATGAGTTTGATGAATGGGGTATTTAAGTCGTATTTGGATTCCTTCGTTATCATTTTTATCGATGATATTTTGATCTACTCCAAGAGTAGGGAGGAGCATGGTAATCATCTTCGTATTGTACTAGACATACTAAGACATCAAAAGCTTTATGCGATGTTCTCCAAGTGTGAATTTTGGTTGACTTTGGTTGCATTCTTGGGGCATGTAGTGTCAGAAAGGAGGGTGATGGTAGACCCCAATAAGATTGAGGCAGTCAAGAGTTGGTCCCAGCTTAGCTCTGTGACAGAGGTGAGGAGTTTTATTGGGCTCACAGGGTACTACATGAGGTTTGTTAAGGATTTTGCGTCTATTGCTACTCATCTAACCAGGATGATAAATAAATATGTACCATTCGTGTGGTCCGACAAGTGCAAGGAGAGCTTCCAAAAGCTCAATACACTTCTGACCAAGGCTCCTATTTTGTCCTTGCCGATTGAAGGTAAAGATTTTATTGTTTACTGTGATGCTTCACATTATGGTTTGGGCGCTTTGTTGATGCAGGACATGAATGTGATAGCCTATGTGATAATGCTCAAAGTACCACTCCAATTAAGAAGCGTAAGCGATCGTTGTCAAATATAGAACCCAACAAAGGTTGTGGTCGATCCCACAGAGAATATGGTGAAAGTTAAGTCTTTAGTGAATTAGTTGACTAATGGTCAATAGTTTTCGGTAAATAAAAAGGGGGGTTTTGTGTGAACAATGTGTAAACAAAAACAAACAATAATATATGGGAGATAATCAGTAGGAGAATGAACTAGGGAAGTGTTTACCATGGCGTTGGTAACGATGTCGATTCTAAGCTTAACCGGGTTCTTTCTATATGCGTATCACGATGTGATTGAATTAATGGTATCATCTAAACGTTTCTCAACCAAATAGATGAATTTACTTTTCAATTCTCTCGAACTTGAAAAGGTGTGCGTTTATATTTCAATCCTAAACATCAAGTAGATTAATCTAGTTACAGCATTAATCATAAGACGAGAGTTAGTAGTCTCGAATCCTCGTCGTTAATCAAGTTTCCCGGTTTTAATCTCTTTACTCAAGCAAATTAAACCTAGGCATGTTCTAATGTTTGCAACCACTAGAAAACGTTAAGCATGAATGATTAACAACGTGACAATCATATATATTGAACCCGTCGCTACCCGGAATCTATATCGCTACTTTAGCCATGGCTCCCACAACCCTAGTTGTGGGAGTTTAGTTAATCATGCTAGAAGAAGAAGAGAAGAAAGTCATATTCATAATAGAGAGAAAAGATTCTTACAATATAATGAAAACAATCTTCAAATATCCAAGAACAAGAAAAACCAAGATCCCAAGAACAAATCAAGAACGAGATTGAGGAGAAGGAAAACGTGTGTAGCGTGTTTCCTCCCTCAAAAATCTCTCAAAACTCTCCTGCAATTATTGGGAGAACTATTGTAAAAAGCTTGACATGTAAAATAAACCTAACATAGGGTATTTATAGAGGTCTTGGAAATAAAGTCCCAAAAATGTTCGGATTCCGAGTAGCGGACTGCCTAACTGTGACGGCTTGGGTGACGGACCGTCACTGGCTTGACGGACCATCGTCTGGACCGTCACCACTAGGCAGTGGACTGCCTCAACTTGACGGTTGGGGTTGATGGACTGTCACAGGCTTGACGGTCCGTCACTCTGACCGTCACTCTTATCCAGAACGTCGTTTTGCTCGTATTTCCTTCCGTTTCCGTGTTTGTCTCCCTTTCCTGAAAACATAACATAAAACATCAAAAACGACGACGGTTGCTTGAAAATGTACGATTATTCTTAGTTTAAAGGAGTCGAAAGTGCCGTAAAGTGGCGGCACATCACTATGCATCTAGGCAGTTGTAGGTGAATGAGAGGAACTACCCGACTCACGACTTAGAGTTCGCAGCGGTGCTTTTTGCACTCAAGATGTGGAGACACTATCTCTATGGTGTCAAGTGTGAGGTGTTCACCGATCATCACAGTATACAACATGTGTTCACTCAGAAGGAATGGAATTTGAGGCAGAGAAGGTGGATGGAATTATTGAAGGACTATGATGTGACTATTCAATACTATCCGCGTAGGGCTAATATGGTGGACGATTCATTGAGCTGGAAAATAGTTAGCATGGGTAGTTTTACTTGTTTGGGGGTGTCCAAACGACCACTAGCAAAGGAAATTCAGGCGTTAGAGTCTAAGTTCATGCACTAGGGTATTTCAGAACAAGGTGGATTATTGGCCAGCATTGAGGTCAAGGCCACCTTGATATAGGAGATAAAGGCCAAAGAGTTTCAGTATCCGAGACTGAGTAAGCTCCAGGGTAAGGTAATATCCGAGGAGGCCAAGGACATTACGCTAGACTCTGGTGGAGTACTAAATTTCAGGGGGAGGATTTGTGTTCCTCGGGTTGATGATATAATTCAGAATATCTTAGCAGAGGCTCACGGTTTGCGATACTCAATTCATCCGGGAGTGACCAAAATGTACCAAAACTTAAGGCAGCGTTACTGGTGGCCCGAGATGAAAAGAGACATAGTTGATTTTGTGTCTAAGTGTTACAACTGCCAGCAAGTAAAGTATGAGAATCAGAGACCTGCAGGTCTACTTCAGAGAATGCCCATTACGGAGTGGAACTGGGATAGGATAGCCATGTATTTTGTTGTGGGTCTTCCCAAGACATTCGGGAGGTATGACTCAATTTGGGTCATTGTCGATAGGCTAACTAAGTCTGCTCATTTCATTCTAGTCAAGGTAGTTAACAATTCGCAGCAATTGGCTAAGATCTACGTGAAGGAAATTATGAGATTGCATGGAGTACAACTGTCCATCATTTCAGACAGGGGTACACAGTTCACCTCTAAATTTTGGAGGAAGATACACGAAGATTTGGGTACACAACTCACCTTTAGTACAACCTTCTATCCTCAGACTGATGGTCAGTCGGAGAGGATGATCCAGGTATTAGAGGATATACTGAGAGCATGTCTGATGGACTTCGGGGGTCATTGGGACCAGCTTCTACCATTGTATAAATTCTCGTACAATAATAGCTACCACTCCAGTATTGACATGGCACCATTCGAGGCATTGTATGGGAGGGGTTGTAGATCACCGGTTGGGTGGTTTGAGAAAGGCGATGTAAAGCCTCTGGGTGTGGATTTGGTAAGGGAAGTGCAGGAAAAGGCAAGAGGCATTCAGACAAAATTGTTAGCCACCCAAAGCAGGTAGAAAGAATACACAGATAACAAGGTCCGGGACATGGAATTTCAGGTTGGTGAACATGTACTGTTGAAAGTGTCACCAATGAAGGGAGTTATGTTGTTCGGTAAGAAGGGCAAGCTCAGCCCTCGGTTCATTGGTCCATTTGAGGTTCTTGAAATTATGGGGCCAGTGGTTTACAAGTTAGCACTGCCGCCTAGTTTGTAGGGTGTCCATATGTTATTCCATGTATCTATGCTTAAACGATACCATAGGGATGGGAAATACATCATATAGTGGGATGAGGTTCTCTTCGATAAGGATCTTCAATATGAAGAGGAACCAATTTTGATTCTTGCTCGAGATGTCTGGAGGTTGAGAACAAAGGTGATTGATATGGTAAAGGTTTAGTGGAAGTATCGTCCGGTTAAGGAAGCCACTTGGGAAACCAAGAAGGACATGCGGGACAAGTACCCTCACTTGTTTGAGGATTCAGCTGCTACACTTTCCTTCCTTTATTTTTGTAATTTGGGTCTTGATCGTTCGGGGATGAACGATGGGTATATTGGTATTTGTTATAACGACCAAGTCCTTCATTACGGGTAGTCCAATCATGCCAAGTTTTAGAGTTAGAAAATTCCCGGTTTGGGAGTTTGAAATTCTAGGCTAGGCTAGCCTCGGTCGGATTTAGAGCGAGGTATAGTCTAGGTTAATCTAGGTAAGGATTGGGTTAGATGTCTTGATTTGAGCTAGTTTTCCACGTAGCAAAGATGTAAAGTAGTCCGGGGGACTTTTCGGAATCGAATTCGGGTAAATAGATCTTCTGGAATCGAGATTAACGTGAAGGGGTTATTTTTGATCGTTGGGGCAAGCAAGTGTGTTGTAAAATGGACCAATTTTGGAGAATTTCGGACATTCTATCCATTATGAGCGCTAAGGCTCCGCTGTGGGGCCTCAGCTATAGCGGAAGAAAAAACCGTTATAGCAGAAGTCAAGGCGGTCAATCTTTGTCATAGCGGTTCACTTTTCTATGGTGGTACCGCTATAGTGGAAGCCAACCGCTATGGCAGAGCCTGACGGGATTTAATGCAGAAACTTTCCCAAAACAGTCCAATTTTCTACAATTTGTTTGGGAGAAGAACTGGGGCGATTTCAGGCATTCTTCCTATGTTCTTCATCGTTTTTCTTCCATATAGTAAGGTTTCTACTCCCCAAACTCCGTAATACTTTTCCTATGTGATAGAATTGCTAGGGGTGTACTTGGGGAGAGGTTTGGAATGACTTAGGGATGGTAGAACCCGAGGAAAAAGGGGGATTCTATGTGTAGAAGTTCTTGGGTGTTGCTAAATTTACCGTGTTATTATCATGTGACCTTAATTTCCTAATTTTATCTATAAAAATGATGAAACTAGGTTAATTAACAATGGGAAAGCCTAGGGAAAGGGTGGAATGATCATGGGTGGCCTGGGGTTTAGGATTCTTGCGTAATCCGAGTAAATTTTAGGCCATGCAGATTAATTCTTGGTTATTGTGTGTTCTTTTAGACCAAGAACCAACAAGAACTTTAGAGAATGGGAAAGCTCCAGTTGAGTAGAGCTTGGATCATTTCTAGGTAGGTGATGGCTTGATTTTTTCCTGCATTGTGTGTTTGAGTACTTTTGTCTAAGTGATTGTATGAGATACATTGCTTAGGAAATGAATTGGAATGTCTTATAGTCCTGTTTGATCATTCTGGTTATTGAACTGTGCATTTTTGCTTGTTGGTTTACAGGTTAATTATTCATGTTGTGATTGTGGATTGTTGACATTCGATTGGCTTGGGTACCACCCCTTGTACGGGAAATTACTAACGATTGGCTCGGGTACCATGCCTGGTACGGGTTTACTTTACTACATCATTGCATGGATATTTGTTGTACCGTGTTGATTGATATTGGTTTGTGAGTGGACCGGGCTGTATTATTGAGATGTGACTTTTAATTATGGTCCTTGTAGGCCGGGTTATTATTGTATCTTATTTAGAGTTGGTCTTAGTGTAGACCGGGTCGCTTGTGAACACTTGGGTGTTGGTTAGAGGGGATCCCATGGTGGGTCCGGGCTATATAGATATGAGTGTGTAACTTTTATTGATTTTCGTATTAGAAGTGAATGGCATGTAGAGATAAGTTAGGATGAGATTTGTAGTTAGAGGTGTTTGGTAATTGGATTATGTGTTTTCTGTATTGTTACTTGATTCTTCTACTGTTCATACATTGTTATTGGAACTAGTTGATGATTCTACCAGTACACGGTGGTTGTGTACTGATACTTCACTTGCTTATTTTTTGTGAGTACAAAAAAGTCTTCCGGTGGTTGACGTACAACCTCACTTGTAGGCTTGACTATTCCAGATATCAAGGGTGAGCTGTTCGACCAAGCTGCCTCAGTTCTATCTTTTCAGTTACAGCCTAATAGTTTCGGGATTAGACTATTTCTTGTTGTTTTAAGCTTTGGGGTTGTATCCCCATACTCTAGTATTGGTAGCATTTGGTACGATGACTTTCAGGTTCTAGGGGAATTTCCACAGGCTTATTTAATGATATGGTTCCTTGTGTATTTGAATTGCTAGTTTATTTTTTGTTTGCTGGTTTTAGGCTGTTAGTCTAGGCTAAAAGTTGGGCTCTATTGGTTCGCTCATCCGGGGGTTGGGTAGGTGCCACTCACGATGGTTGGTTCATGATATTTTTAGCAGTGGATGATGTAATGACCATTCGGGTCGTTCTCATGTTTTTGCCTTTCTTGTACTATTAGAGCGTGGTTGTAGTGGCCCCAAGTTATTTATGACTTGATGGGACTGGTAGTTTGGTGCCTGGGCTTTTTGTTTGGTCTTTTTGGCCGTTCCTGGATTTAAAGCTTAAACTTTGGAAATTGTTGACTTCGGTCAACATTCTTAGCTATCATGCTAGAATCAAATTCCTACAGTTCCATTAGCTCCGGAACGAGGACTTTGGTCTAGGAGGACCTTTTTGTCGGGATCTAGGAGCTATTCAGCTTGTAATTCTCTCTAGTTTTGTGTTTTCAGGCCAGTTGGGCTTGTATGATTGACTTTGTTCAACATTTAGAGAAGATGGCCTCAGATGGAAATTTTGTCATCATTGTTAGCTCCGAAACATCGAGCTCAGGTTAGAGGGACCATTGGTTCGGGTCCTGAGGCTTCTAGACTTGTTTTCAGCCATTGGGTCCCGTTTTAGAAATAGTTGTCCTAAGGTTGGTTTTGGGCACGAGGCCCACTTTTTTGTTAAATCAACCTTCGATGGAATATTCATCGATTTTGTTGGATCCATTTCTAGTCAAATATCTCTATTCGTTTGTGTCTGTGGGAACCTGGATGAATCCCGAGGGTCCAGTCAAAGTTTTAGGCTTAGTTGAGTTTTGTTGTACTTGTTGGGTCTTTGTTTGACCGCATTTGTAGTGTTTTTCTGCATTTGCAGTTCTTTGGCCGCATTTAATTAAGATTAAAGTGTCGCAATTGCGGTATCTGTTGGCAATATTATAAATTAAACCTTCTTCTCCATTTCCTCATTTTCCAACTTTGTCCCTATATTGTTAAAGTTCCCAAACTCAATTTGCTCCACTTCTGGCCATCATTTTTTTGGGATAAATTCACCATAGCTTCGGGAGCACTTTTTCATCATTAATATGGAAGGTTCGTTGCTAATCTTCGATTTTTATTCTTTAAATTACCTCCATTGTTGTAAATTCTCAAATCTTGGAAATTAATAGTAGATTCGGTTTTTCTTGGGCTTGCATGCTCGTGGGTTCTGGAACTCACCTCCTTGACGTTCTCTCTCGTTGCGGTAAGAAATTCCTGCCCAATTTCTGATTTTTCGTTCTTAAAATCCTTCTTTCTTTCCTTGACTTGTAGGGGCTGTTTTAGCTCAAATTTCATGCCCAAATTCTTCAATTTTCTGGGCATGTGCTCCCATGATGGTGCTGATCATTTTGTGCTTCTTTACTTTCAGATAGGGTTGCGGGGACCATAGGCCTGTCAGTGACCCAAAATTTGGCCCAGCTATTAGTATAGCAATATGGGTATAGTTAGCCTCATTTTGATGTGTGAATTATTGTATTGATAGTATTTTTGAGAATTGGAGCTTCCCGGAGCAGTTCGAGCCAGGACGATGTTGTTCCCGCAGCTAGTCATCGGACGACAGGTAGGTTATGGTTTCCCCTATATAGACTCTACGTATATAGACTATAACTTCTCTAATTAGTATCCTTGGGCGGGTTTTCACAGGTTTGTAACCCAGACCTTGTCCGCTTTTCTGTCTGTTTATTTCATACGTTGTTTGTAGTATTCGCGCAGTATTGTATATTACCCTTTTGGTCTTGTGCGGCCTCGTATTGACTCTAGAATATAGATGGTGAGTTATTTGGGAATGTCCATGAGTCCCAGACATAGAGATTTTATTTTAGGCTATTATGTCTGTTGTAAAGCTGTTGAGCTTGTGCAAAGCCGGTAGGAATGTTTGTGATCCATTGGGCTAATTTATATTTGTGTGTGTGCATATCATCTATGAAAAGGAGTTTTCCCTGCATGTTTTATCATTATTTTTTCTTTGGTCCTACTATAGATGGTTTTCTAAACATTGCATGGCCCTGGGGGCCTATTTTTGGTATAAATGATGATAAAATGGGATTTGGATGATTTCAGACTTGATTTTCCTACTGATACTAAGCTCGGTAGGGCCATAGCACTAGACTTGATTTCCTACTGATACTAGGCTTCGTAGGGACATAGCACTAGACTTGATTTCCTACTGATACTAGGTTCGGCAGCGCTGTAGCACTAGACTTGATTTTATTATTGAATTAAACCCAGATACGTTCTGGGAACCCTTTGAGAGGGTTATTGAGACTTTTACTACTGTTTAGACACGGTTCGATCCCAGGCATATACTATGAGGTTTTGAGTTTTAAGCTTCTATTTGAGATCATTGGGAGATGTATGTGGTCAATGAGTAGAACTCCATGGACCTTGTCGATCCAGGACTAGGGGCTTTGGGATGCGTGTGCTGGATAAGGGGTGTATGGCTTAAGAGAGGTACACGGGTAGAGTCCTTCCATGGGTCCTGCCTCTATATGGGCCTTTGAGGTACCTAAGAGGGAACATACCGGTTACTTTCACATCATATCATTATCATGTAATTGGCACACTAATTCCACCCTTGTTTGTTGTGTGTTCAGTGTACGCTCTGGTTGTATGGGAGGCTGGAGGGTTTGTTTTCACTTTATTGTGTTCCTCGCTTGTATGGGCGGCCGCTAGGACAGTAGGTAGATTATGTTACTTCTTTCGCTTCGTAGAACTAGTGTGGACTTTTGGTATCTATTTGATGAATGGTTTTACCCTGTTGAGGCACCGTCCTTGGGACTGAGATTATGATGGGCTAGTGGGTCCCATCTTACTGAGATGCTGATTATGTAGATTTCTGAGTGAGTATATGGTTTTAAGTCCTGTTTTATCCTGGCTTGAGTAGCAGATTTGGATACTTTTGGGTTAGTTATTCCATCTTAAGATTTCACTTGTGAGTTGTTTACGGCTATTTTATCTTGGTATTTTATATCTTAGGCTTGTTTTTGTTAGTCTGTGATTTCTAGTTCGATTGTCGGCTTTCTTTCCTTCTTTCCATTCATTTTTTATTTTACTGGTATACCGCCCATCTGTTTAAACTCTCCTTATATATACTGTTGTTGCAAGTATCCCAGGTGCGTTCTTTTTCCTCCTTTTACCTGAGTATCTGTGCATGTGTATCTTCTGTGCTAGCATGTTATTCATGTACTTTTGGTTGGATTGTTCATGTGCTAGTTTCCTTGTTCTTCTTCCTTGTTTTCTGTGACTATCTTCTTGTATTCTGCTTTTTATGGCTTTTATATTTTATATGCGCTCAGTCGGCCGATGATGCCTACTGGGTACCCATTGCTTAGCAATTGGTGATTATACTACACTTCTGCACTTTTTGGTGCATATATTAGTTGAGATTTCACCGTTGATCGCCTTGGAGGCTCATACAGCTTTTGGATCTTCGAGACTAGGGTGAGCGCCTGGCGGCCGAGGCTTAACCACATCTCATCTTTTGTACTGTTACTCTTTGTATATTCGGAGACAGTTGTACTTATCATTGGTTATTTTTAGCACTTGTATTCTATTAGAAGCTTTTGTACCATTGATACCAAGTCTTGGGGTTGGTGTAGTTTTCTTATATATATTTGGGTTTTAACTTCTGCATTGTCTTTACCTTATTATACTTCCGTTTATTTAAGCTTATCATGCGTATTGGATAGGTGGTAGCCCATTACAAACAATTCCGATCTATGGGAATTTGTTCGCCTACTGGGGGGTTGTAGGTGCCATTGTGACATGAGAATTTAGGTCGTGACTGGTATGTACAAAGATATTCATTAAAGGAAAGGATATTCTTTAGAAAAAAATTGGCACATCGATATGAAGAGAATAAGATGTAACATTGAATTTTTTAAATGATTCGAGTATACTGGAAAATTAGAGGACCAAAAAGAATCATTAAATATGATTGTCACTAAATGGTATACCAAAACTAAGGTGGTTTAATCTATAATTCTCACATTGGAAGAAATTAGTTTACCCATAGATGGTAGAGTTGTTACTAGTACACCCTTTAAACTTGATATATTAGATACTAAAGGAGACCCTACAAATCAAGATATAAATCGGATAATTCAGCAAAATAATTATACAAATCAACTGCTATATGTGGTCTCCAATCAAATTCTTAAGGCTTATAATAGATCAACCTGTAAAGATAAACCAAGTTCTTCTTATAATGATAAGGATAAGAAGTTAGAAACTCACCCAATATTTAAATTACCAGAATTTTCAAAAGATAAATTCCCAAAATTTCAGGAAAAGTTTGAAATCCCAGATGTTCTTATAGAAAAAATTAACGGAAGATTAAAAGCCAAATTAAAATTCAAAGATGATAAGGTCATAAGAACCATATCTGAAAAAACTGATAGTGACATCAATAAATTAAGTTCTAGATATTCTAATAAAAATAACTATTATAAAAAAACCTCTTTTCAGAATATGCAGTATAAAAAAAAAAGAATTTTTATCTCATACTTCACATTCTGGAAGCAAAATTGCTGAATGGAATATTGATGGACTCGCGGAATATCAAATATACAATAAACTGCATGAAATGGGAATGGCCATTATGGCATATAGAATGAAAAACATTACGGATAAACAAGCTGCCACATTAATTGTAGCAGGATTTATGAGAATATTAATATATTGGTGGATGGATCGTAGATATAATATTAAAATAATATTATATAATTGTGAAAATACTAACAAAGAATAGTAGAAAAACAACAGTAGGAAAATTAAACAAAAAGTACAGTAAGAAAATTAAACAAAAGGTGCAAACAAGATACTACAAAACATTTTATTTTAAAAATAAATTGAAACAATAGTAGGGAAAGTACTTACAAAAAATGTTTATTGAGTAGAGGGAAAAGTTGAGTACAGAGAAAAGGTTTCCGAAAATTGAAGTGAGTACATAAATTTCTGAATGCCCTCCTTCATAAAAAGCAAAGGTCTTAAATAGACTTGAAAGTGCTGACTCAGCCTACTACTAATATTATTTATCTAACATGTGTCTACATGTGGCAGATATAATATTATATGGATATAAAAGTGCTGACTCAAATTTCTACTAACTCTATTTATCTAACACGTGTCTACATGTGGATGACTTAATTTTACACGGATTCAAAAGATAATATTTATTTTGATGTTGTTGTCTCTTTACTACTTTTGTTGCTGATTTTTATGTCATTTATTGTTGCTTTACTTTTTATCTTCTTGCTGATTTTTGTGCCATTTAATTTTGCTGTCTTTTTACTTCTTCTCCTTTTTGTCCCTTTGATTCTTCTCATTGCAGATTCCATAGCCGTTTGTCCTTCCGTGAAGATTTTAGTCTTCTTTGACTTGTAGTAACTCTTTATTTCGTTGAAAGGGCATGCTGGCTCTTCTCTTCAGTTGAAGAGAAAAGCTTGAGCTATTCCTTGCAGATCCATGATATCTCCATTGCTGGGCTCACTCATATGTGAGGATGCAGTATCTAATAACTCCATTATTTGTTTTGGTTCGGTATTCTTGTTCAAACTTGATAAAGCTTCTTCGAGCCTCCTTTTTAATTTCTCTTTGGATAGTTGGGATTCTCTTCGTGATGAAGAACTTGATGCTCTTGTATTATCTCTGTCACGCCCCGAGGCTACCCCCTAGACATAACACGGTACTTAATGTCACAAGTGACCCCAAGCTAACCCATGGTCTGGCATATCTACGCATTTTGAAATTGAATACAATCTGTGCAGAAGCTATATTGGTTTACATAAATAAGTTGGGAAAATTTAATCCAAGCATATCTGAATATATAAATGTCACGACCCAAAACCGGGCCGTGATGGCATCTACATAACCCCCAGTAGACAAGCCTATCCCGAAACACGCGGAAAGCAGTGAATAATAATTTAACTAAAGAGAAGAGGAAGATATAGCAAGAGATAGGGGAAAAAGAATATATATACATACCAACGTACACAATATACAAAAGATAGCACTAAAGTGATAGAAAAAGACAAAACGACCCGAACACCAACTCGGACTTGGTGTCACTAGTACAAGAGCGACTAAAGCAAGGAGTAGCTATACAATAACCTCTGTCTATCCAAATACAAAATATAGACAAAAACTACAAGATGGAAAGCAAGTAAAGGTTCCAAAGCGCCAGGAGCTCAACGCGATCCGAACAACAACGGGGCCTCGAATGACAGGAGATCAATGAGGGTGGCTAGTACTAGCTGTTGCATAAGAAAAAGAGATGCAGAGTGTAGTATGAGTACCAAGACAATGGGTACTCAGTAGGAATCATAGGCCGACCGAGCGCAGAAAGATAATATATAAATATAGATTACAGAAAGAAGCTAACTACACAGGGATCCTCCTAAATCTAGTTATAAATCCAGAGACATGTCAATAAATAAAACGAGAAAGGGAAACAACATCAAGCCAAACCAAAGTCCATCCACGTGCTAAAGAAAATGCAATGCGATGCAAGATGATGCATATATGAATGCAATATAATATAAACCCAGAATACCGCATCAGATTCTCGGAATACTGCATCGGACTATGCATAAAATACCCGGAATAATGCATCGGGGGTCCAGAATACCACATCGGACTAATATGTATATAAATGAGAAAGTAAAACACCCAGAATAATATATGAGGGGTCCAGAATACCGCATCGAACTATAAATTTATATACAGAAAATAGTAGTTTCTCTTTTCCCTCTCAAAAACCAAGGTGATACTCAAAATAGCTCAATTTAGTCTAAAATTCATCACAATAGTAGAAAAACCTCTATTCAAACCCAAAAGCCTTTGAAAAATCCTTTTCGTACTGCACCAATGATATGCCATGCGATATGAGTATGAATGTTCACAAGCAGAGAAATAATCACACCATCAGATCAAACAGGGCAAAAGTACCCTCCAGAACAAGAGAACTGACCTGGAATCCATCCAAATCCTAGCCATGGCATCGGGCCCACAGTTACATACAATGATAAAACAAAGCGGTAAAGTGGAAAGTAAAAACCAAAAAACAACAGGGTGACATCATGAAATCTGATTTTTGGAAAGAATCTGGGCTGACATCACACTGCTTTAGCGGTAATTATTCCGCTATAGCGGCACCGCTGTCATGGTAAGGCAGACCACTATAGCAGAGCTACGGGAGGCAGAACCTGTGATGGGATTTTATTAAAAAGTCTCATCTCCTCAGTTGGGCAACATATGAGGGTTCCTCCAAAAACCCTCCCATGCTGCTCCAAGGCTGGGAAATCATGAGGAGAAGAGGTCATGGTTGGCATGGGTACCACGCCTAGTATAGGTATAACACTTGGTTGGCACGGGTACCACGCCTGGTACGAGTTTACTTTATTGCATCTTGCATTGGTTTATTGATTATTGTATTGCATTGGCTGATATTGGTTCCGTGTGTGGACCAGGTTGTTTTACTGAATGTGATACTTGATATTGGTTTCGTGAGTGGACTGGGTTGTTTATTTGAAAGGTGCTTTGGTGGTCCTTGAGTGGCTGGAAATTTCTAAAATAATTGTTGTGATTGATCTTGGTTTAGGCCGGGTTGTTCATCGATAATGTGTTTGTCTTGGTTTAGGCCGGGTTGATTTCAAGGTACATGTGTGTAGTCTAGAAGGGGGATCCCGGGGTGGGTTAGAACTATGTGGAAGAGGCTTAAGTTCAGGAGTTGTTGTCAATAAAGGTACTAAGGGCGGTCAGGGTTAATTATGATTGCTGAGCTAAGGGTTGGTCTTGGTGTAGACTGGGGTAGCAGGTTGGGCACTTGGGTGTGGTTAAGGGGATCCTTGGAGGGTCCGGGTCATGTACAATAAGGGTATTAGAGGTAACTCTAGGGTTGTCATTAAACATAGCAAGGGTTGCTGGGTGTATTGCATGTGGTGGATAGGCTGATAGTCTGGGGTTGTGGTCCTGGCTATTGCACATTTATTAGAGGGTTTACTAGAGATCCGTGGAGGGTTGGACCCTGGTGAGCAATGTTACGAGTATAAGTGGTTGAGTTGGGCAGTTAGTCGGTCTAAGTCGGTAGGATAGTTAGAACAGTGGACTTACGTAAGGGAAGGGTAGTGCAGGTGTGGACATGGACATCTGTGAAGGGTAAGGTGACTTGGGATGTCGAGGATAAGGTAAGTCTTAGGAAGTCTAAGGTTAGTGTGACTTGGAAGCCTTGAGAAAGAGGGAGCTGGCAGCAGAAGAACATGGGGGTGGAAATCATGTTATTAATTTCGGTCATTTATTTCCTATTTTTCTTATATGATGGTATGAGTGGATTCGGGTCGACCGATGATGCCTACTAGTATGTGTGGTTGTACTGACTCTACTCTTGCTATACCTTTTTGTATAGTCTGGTTGCAGGTTGGTGATGTTTTATAGGTTCGCAGTGATGAGATCTCCAACAACTTCTGTCCTCATTTTCGATGGCGAAGGTTGGGTCTTTTATCTCTTTGTATCATCTTGTAGTAGCTCTAGTACCTGTTTAGACTAGATCCTAGGGGAGGGTGTTTTTTTTTAAAAGGTTGTAAAGATTTTTCCGCAATTTCTTATGTAGCCTATTTCTGAACAGGATTTTTGTAAAGAAAGGATTTCAGTCATGTATAAAGATGGCTTAATTTGATGTTTTACTTTAATTCCGCAAGTTACCTGTTGGACGGGTGGTAAGGGTTCGTCTATCTAGGTGATTAGAGTAGGCGCCGGCATGGCCCGGTAGGTTGGGTTGTGACAAAATCCTCCTAAAAGCATGCTAAGAGTCTTAGACTAGTCACACAGAAGAGACAAGCTCCTAGGCTAAGGATAACCTTGAGTCCTAGGTCTAAAAACTCGAAATGGCCAATTAACATGATAAACAGGATTTAAGCCTAAGGTCTATCTAAAATCCAACCTAGCGTTCTAGTAACATATAAATATATCAGACCTAACTAACTCAGTATATAAGGTAAACCGTAACCTACCTCGGGGCCGAATTGCAAGTACGAACCATCACTCATGTGGCTTTCCCTTCGAAACAGCCTCAGAAAGCTTCCACGCTATCAAGAACATAAACTAGGTGTCAAGACGAGAATAATGACACGCATATTGCTATATGGAAAATTGAGCTAAAAATCAGGTAAGAAAAAGACCCTCAGGGCCTGCGCAATGAAACAAAAAACAAAAATTGCAACTATGCTTGCGGTGGGTTAAGGAACCCATGCCCAAAGTTTGGGTGAGAACGGAGATCGTTCGGGGCCCAAAACAGCCCCGAAGTGCTACTAATATCGGAAATAAAACGGAAAAGCTCGGAATTCAAAGGCGGAAACCAACCTCGACAGGAGGAATACATCACGAAGATGATTTGCACGATTTTAAGACCATGCAGCCCCCAAAAGCCATATTCCCCAGGACTTTCCCCAACTCTACGTATTTAGCAACAAGGAAATTTAGCGGAAGAAACATGGAAAGTTAGACATAAAAGGGAGAGGGGTGATGAGGGGACTTACCGAATGAAGGACACTGAGCAAGGAAGCTAGAATTAAGATCTTAGGAGCCTAACAATGGTGTTTCTCAGATTTTTGGAGAAGAAAACAAAGTTGGGACTTAATATAACTGCCAGGGGTCCTTCATCGAGATCGCGACAAGACCCCTGCGTTTGTGGAGAACATCCAGCCCAACCATTGCATTCGCGATGGTCCAAGTTGCGTTTGCGATGAGAATGTTGCGCCGTGTCCCAGCTTGCTAGATCACGAATGCGAAGGAACCCTCCGCGAATGCGATGGTCAAGAAACTAGACCATCGCAAACACGATGGTCAAGAAACTAGTCCATCGCAATCACGATGGGGTCCCCGCAATTGCAAAGAGAAAAGTTGTCTGCAACTTAATACAACAACCAACAAAAACACCAAGTCCAAAAATCTCCCGACGGACCCTCGAGATTAATCCGGAACACCGTGAACATAAACCAACCATGCTACCCTACTAAAAATGGCATTTCAGACTCAATGGAATGGATGAAACTCCCAACAGAGATCATTTTAATGAAAAGTGGGCCCAACGCCCAAAACCAACTCGAAACTCAAAACCCAAAAATGATCCCGGAAGACTCGGGACCTAAACCAAAGGTCCACTAGCCCAAAGTCGACATTCCATAGCTAACGGCGCTTACGGAATTTCCATCCGAGGTTGTCTTCCCCGAATGTTGAACAAAGTCAACCCTACCAGCCAAACTGACTTCAAAACACACAAAGCCACACAAAACCAAATGGAAGGCACTCAAACCCAAACCAATGGTCCCACTAGACCACAATCCGTGTTCCAGATCCAAAGGAACTGTCAAAATGTGATTTTGAGCGTGTTAACCAGGAAAGTTGACCAAAGTGAAAGATTTACCAACCTTAAATGCTAAAATAGGGAAATGGTCATAACGAACTAACGGACTGCCCGGGCACCAGACCGTCAGTTTTGACAAGTCATAAATGACCTGTAGTCGCTGGGGGAAAGCTCGAAACACAGAAAAAGTTTGGAAAATGGAAAATGACCTGGAGGGTCATTACAACATCCACTACTAAAAGAACTTTCATCCGCAAAAGTTAGAATAAGGATAGTACCAGAAGACTCGAAAAGGCGAGGATAACGGGTCCACATATCGGTCTCGATCTCCCAAGTAGCCTCCTCGACAGGACGATGCTGCCACTGAACCTTAACTAACGGAATCTCCTTGGACCTCAACTTCCTAACCTGCCTGTCCCAAGTAGCAACAGGCTCCTCCTCAAAGGCTAAGGACTCATCCAACTGAACCGACTCTAACTGAAGCATGTGAGACTCATCCGGAATGTACCGCCGCAACATAAAAACATGAAACACCGGATGAACACCAGAAATAGCAGGAGTCAAGGCCAACTCATAAGAAACCCCTGCTATACAATGAAGAATCTTCAATGGACCAATGAACCTTGGACTGGGCTTACCCTTCCTCCCGAACCGCATCACGCCCTTCATGGGCAATACCCGAAGGAACCCATTGTCACAAACAATAAACTCGAGATCTCGAACTCTCCGGTTATCATAACTCTTCTGACTACTCTGGGCAGTACAAAGCCTCTCCTGAATAAGCTGAACTCTATCCATAGAATCACGAAGCAAATCAGTACCCCATGGCCTAACCTCAAAGGCCTTAAACCAACTGATAACGCCCAAACTACACCTCAAATTAACGAAGCGTAAGCGGTCGTAGTCAAATATAGAACCCAACAAAGGTTGGGGTCGAATCCCACAGAGAATATGGTGAAGATTAAGCCTTTAGTGAAGTATGTGACTAGTCGTCAATAGTTTCCGGTAAATAAGGGGGGGTTTTGTGATCAATATTTGTAAACAAAACAAACACTTAACGTATGAATGATAATCAATAGGAGAGAGAGAACTAGGGAAGTGTTTACCATGGCGTTAGTAACAAAGTCGATTCTAGGCTTAACGGGGTTCTTTCTATATGCGTGTCACGATGCGATTGAATTAATTATATCGTCTAAACGTTTCTCAACCAAATAGACAAATTTACTTTTCAATTCTCTCAAACTTGAAAAGGTGTGCTTTTAGATTTCAATCCTAAACATCAAGTAGATTAATCTAGTTACAGCATTAATCATAAGACGAGAGTTAGTAGTCTCGAATCCTCGTCGTTAATCAAGTTTCCCGGTTTTAATCTCTTTACTCAAGCAAATTAAACCTAGGCATGTTCTAATGTTTGCAACCACTAGAAAACGTGACATAATGAATGATTAACAACGTGACAATATATATATTGAACCCGACGCTACCCGGAATCTATCTTGCTACGTTTGCCATGGCTCCCACAACCCTAGTTGTGAGAGTTTTAGTTAATCATGCTTGAAGAAGAAGAGAAGAAAGTCATAATCATAATAAAGGGAAAAGATCCTTACAATATAATGAAAACAATCTTCAAGTATTCCAAGAACAAGAAACCAAGAACTCAAGAACAAATCAAGAACAAGATTGAGGAGGAAGAAAACGTGTATTGCGTGTTTTCCTCTCTCAAATCTCGACTTTAAACTCCTAAAATTATTGGGTAATGTATGTAAAAAGCTTCACAATAAAATAAACCTAACATAGGGTATTTATAGGAGTCTAGGAAACAAATCCCAAAAATGCTCGGATTCCGCGTAACCGACTGCCTAAGTGTGACGGCTTGGGGTGACGGACCGTCACCACCTTGACGGACCGTCACGGTGGCCATCACCACTAGGCAGTGGTGCTGCCTCAGGGTGACGGTTTGGGTGACGGACCGTCACTAGCTTGACGGCCCATCACGGTGGCCGTCGCCACTAGGCAGTGTGTTGCCTTAAGTTGACGGCTGCCTTGACGGCTCGTCACTAGCTTGACGGTCCGTCACTCGGACCGTCACTCTTATCCAGAATGTCTTTTTGCTCGTATTTTCTTCCGTTTCCATGTTTGTCTCCCTTTCCTACAAATATAACATAAAACCATCAAAAACGACAACGGTTGCTTGAAAACGTACGATTGTTCTTAGTTAAAAGGAGTCGAAAGTGCCGTAAATTGGCGGCACATCAACACCCTCAACTTAAAACGTTCGCTTGTCCTCAAGCAACATAACATAAAAGAAAAACAACACGATGACTCAACTAAGAAAACAAACTCATGTCTCTAGAAACTCATGGTCATTCAACATCTTATTCAATTTTAATTCAAGCTCCCTCGTGGCACACAAATGTATGAAACACTAACTTGCATGAATCCAAACATGTCATTCCGATATGATAGAATGTTATGCATACACATACGCAGCTATCCTGACAGTCGATAGACAATATAGAAACCTTGGTGCTCTCACCACAAAGAAATCCCACACACAAGATTTGGGACTAGGTAAGCGCTCACACTCACAAACAATTTCAAACAATGCGCATGCGATACCATAGGCTTGCCCTTACTATTCTATTTCAGTTCTTCAGAAAGCCGCTCAGGATCACTACAGGACTTGTTTTGGCTTGTAATGAGGCTTCAGGTGCAGGTAGGATACATTTAGGGGTTAGTGACTAAGTCCTCCTTGGAACTACCGACATCTTATTACCACATATCTTTACTTTGTCCATCCTTATTCACCTTTTTATTTCCTTTCGTTCTAGCTACAGGTGCGGCCTCTTTATTTTACTTCTTTTTCATTCTTTCATCTCCTTTTTCATTTCTTTATCTTTCTTTTCTTAGGAACACACCCAAATTTTTATTCTATTCACAACCCAATCTCATTCATCCTCTTTTTCTTATCATTATTCACCTCTGTAGTAGCCACCCTCAACTTAAGCTGATTGCCTGCGTTGAGGTGCACAATGTCCATGGCAGGACCAGGGCCAAAATAGGGTTTATCTCTATAGTAGCCACCCTCAACTTAGGCTGATTGCCTGCGTTGAGGTGCACGATGTCCAAGGAAGGACCAGGGCCAAAATAGGGATTCAAAGTTAAACAGGAATGGTGACAGGTTATTGAAAGAATAAGATCAATTATGGCTCAAACAGGGATCAAAGGGATTATTTATATTTGGAAGGTCTTTTAGGTTAAGTGGACTGCACACAAAAAGGGCCTGTGATCCTTTCCTAAGCAAACAAACTTCAAACTTAACAAAATAGACCGGGCAAGTTCTAGATGCATGCACAGAGTAAGAATTTATAACAATAATCTCACACGCTCTTGGCACCAAGAAACTATATCGCTACCAACTATCAAACAACCGCTCGGCTTAAGCATACTCATTCTACTCATAATCACACAATGACATACAAGGATCCAGACAGTCAATCGTTTCAACATAAGCTCAAAACCAGAAATTTTTTTAAAGGGGCCTCATTTTTAAACAAAAAAAAAGCCATGCTTGCTATAGACACCAAAAAAAAAATAACAAAATTTTAAAATAACAACCTAAACATGCCGGTTCTACTAGATAGCACACCGGAGGGAAAACAACTCGACAACAAAAACCCTCGGTGGTGACTCACAGGTTTCCCCACACCCTCAACTTAGACTCATGCATTGTCCCCAACGGCTCCCAGGCAGCGCGATCACGCTGTCCATTTTCCAGAAGCTATGTATTGCTGAATGTTCATTTTTCCAGCCATTTCTCCACACCTTTCTCACTTTAAAACTCAAATATCTCTCCACCACTTTGCTCTAAATCAGTTCTAAGCCTTGGGAAGTCAAATGTTCGTGGATTTTCCGTAGTCCATCGTCTTTTGGTAAGCTTCTTCCTCCTTGGTTTTTTCTTAATTCCTCCATTGTTTCTACCTTCTAAAGCTTGAAATTTCCTTGTGGATTCTGCCCCTATAGCTCTTGCATGTTCGTGGGTATGAAGAATTTTCCGTCTTGGGTTGATTTCCCGTCCTTTTGGTAAGGAATTTTTGTTAAATTTCCGTTTCTAAGTTCCTAAATTCAATCTTTAAACCCCAAGTTGAGCGGTCTGTTTTGGCGCCTCCTTTTGGCCAATTGTGCTCAAATTTGGAGAATGCCTTCTTGGCATCGTTGGAGTCGTCGTGGTTCTTTTCGTTTTTGGTTTCAGGTGTGGGCTCCGCAAGCTCGCTTTCGATCCGGATTTTGACCCTGCTATAATTGTAGGACTATGGGTATCATTAGGCTCGTTTTGATGTTTTATTCATGAATTTGATAGTTTGATTCTCATTAAGAGCTTCTCAGAGTAGCTCGGCCCCAAATATCATCGTTCCCGCAGCTTGTCATCGGACGACAGGTAGGTTACGGTCTAAACTCCTAGACTTAGCATATATCGGGTAAAATTGTACTAGTTGGCATCCTTGGGTTGGGTTATTAGGTTGGTACCACAAACCTTGACCACTTTTCCATGATCCGTCCCATTTATTTCCTCCATTGTGTGTAGTACTCTTGTTACTTGATATTATTACCCTTGTGGTCCTTTGAGGCCTTGTTGACTTTGGAACATAGACGGTGGGTTCATTGGGAATGTCCGCGAGTCCCGGACATATAATTATCCTTCTAGGTTGGTTATGCTTGCTAAGTATCTTCGGGAGCCTATGCAGGGCCAATAGTTTGTTATGAGCTGCTGGGCGGCTATTGTGTGTTGATCATATCAGTTCCATGCATATAAAGAGATTTTCCCACATTTTACTACAGTTTTGGATTCGGGCCTACTGGGACTGTTTTCTTAAACTAGCATGGCCCCGGAGGCCCATTTTTGATGAAATTGGATTTGGAAATGATTTGACTTGATACGTGGATTTTCTTGGGGTAAAAGAAGGTTAAAATATGGTTTCTATCATGATTTTGCTACTATTTCTAGACTCGACAGAGTCAGGGTGCTAGTTGAGTTTTCTTACTGATTTGATGACTTTAGGATCGGTGGGGTCAAGAATCTGAGATATTTTACTACTGTTTTAGACCCAGTTATGCCCGGGCACCCTTGGAGGGATTTTTGAGACATCTTTTCACTGCTTTAGTCCTATATAGGGTCTAGGCATGCATATTTGAGACTTAGCCACTGGCTTGAACCCGGACTCGCTTCCGGAGGACACGTTTTGAGTCAGAGTTATAGTATGAGGTCTGGGAGCTCCATGGACCTCGCCGCTCCGGGCCTGAGGAATTGGGTTGCGTGTGATGGGTGGAAAGGTATAAAGTTGAGTAGAGGTATATGGGTTGTGTCCTTCCATAGAACCTGCCTGCTGGGCCCGATCGACACCGGAGGAGGTACATATAGAGGTTCTATTTCACCCTGATTTGAGATTAGTAAGTATTGGCTGGTTATTAATTCCTGTTTTCCTAGCATTTCTAACTTTATTCACCTCCCCCATTCTTTATACTTGAGGTTACCAGCATACCGTCCATTTTTTAGAAATTATGCTTATATATACTATTTTGCGAGGATCCCAAGTGCGTCGTTCTTACTTTCACCTGTGCCTGTGTGTATATATCTTACTTGCTATCCTTGCATGTTTTTTTCTATTGTCTTCCGTCTGAGCTAGTTCTTGTGTACCTTTTCATTGATTTCTGTGACTGTTTACTTCTATTCTTTCTGCTATTGTTCTTTTACCTTATATGTGCCCAGTCGGCCTATGATACCTACTGGGTACCTTATGCTTCGCATTTGGTGCTCACCCTACCCTCTGCATCTTCTGGTGCAGATCCTAGTGTGTGCCATCATCGTTAGAGCATCGGAGACTCATGCGGGGGGCTGTTTTTGGATCATCCAGGCTGAGGGTGAGCTCTTGGCGTTCTGAGCTTGACTTTAGTTTACCCTTGATGTATTTTGTACTCTTATAGTTTCAGAGATATCATGTATATATTACTTTTGGACCTTTGTACTCCTGATGTAGTTCGACTCTTATACGCTATGATACCAGGTCTTTTGGGTTGGTTTAGCTTCCGCTTTTATTTATATTACTCTCGTTATCTAGTTTATTCATCTTGTTCCCTTACTTTCGCCTATTCATTTGTTCTTCCGCTTAAACTGCTAGACGGTAGCCCATTACTAACAATTTTGGGCTACGGGGGTTGGTTCGCCAACTGGGGGATTGTAGGTACCATCGTGACCGAGAAATCGGGTCTTGACAATAATAATGGGGTTTTTCAAGTTTATTCTTATAATATTTATATTTTCTTTTGATTTTCTTGGATGCTTTTTTTGAAGGGGCAGATAGTTTAATATACCCGAAATCCTGACAAAAATGCCCTAGCTCGCTTAGTGATATTTTACTGTCCCTTTTTAGTTGATTTTTTAATTTTATGTCTGAACATAGTTTAAGTCCAGTGATATTTATAAAACTTATAAGGTCACCATAAGTTAATTGACTATAAGAAATTTTACCCTCGAACCTATCTTTTAATTTGATCTTAACTTTTTCAGCAAATAATGCTGGTAAATCACTTATGAATTTTTCTTTTCAATAATTATGATTACAGTATTCTCTAACCACGACTTTGTTGGTAACACATCTTTATACCATCTAAAATCGTCTAATTTTGGATAGGATAGGTGATAAATGCTCAAATTGTGCTCTCCAACTAGGAGGTCACGGCGATCGCGTACTCAAAATAAAATTTAAAAACTACCAACGGATGTTGGGGTCGTACCCAAGGGACCTGATTTAGCTAGTGAGAAATTGTGCGAAACAATTTCAAAGAGGGAGTAGTTGTTCAACAAAACCAAAGAAGTAAATGGGGGAATTGGAAAAGTTGTCACTACTAACTCAATTCAAATAAAAGCTATAAAATTGAAATGGGTGTACCAATGAGAACTAGATGACTAGGGGTGCATTTCCGATGGGACATTCGCTATAGGATAGGGTAATCACTAATTCACTTAAATTTTCACCTATGGACAAGGGTAGCGTTGGTTATGGGTGTGGAATATTATCTCTCGATAAATATGCATATATCCGATGATTTCAATTAGAATATCATTCGGTGTGCTAAATAACCGACCAACATTTGCTTGGGGAGGTCGTCCTATCTCTAGCTCGGACCCTTAAATGGAAAATTCTGCGATTGGAGCTATGTCTAGCCTCCAATCTATGTGGATTCCCAAGTACCCATTAGAAATTTCACATCCACAACTAAAAAATTCTCTCTCGAGCAATTACATAGCCAAGTAAGGTAAATTCATGTTTTCAACCACAAATTTAAGATTAAAACATGGTGAAATTACTAGACCCATATCAGATAAGAAATAATAAAAGTGAATTAACAACACCCACACCCATTAGCTAAGAAGACATCATCAATACACCCCTAGACAAGAGAAATTAACCACTCATAGAAGGGGGAGGAGATATATCAGTTGGATAAATCAAATTCCCATCTATTGTTGTCGATTCTCAAGTTATAGAGTCAAATTAGGCACACAATTTGTTAACCAAAAGATTGGATTGAAAACCCTCTCAATGGAGATGGAGAAAAATGTTTTCAAGCCAAAAATATCTCCAAGTTCTCTATTTGAAATTCTCTGCAAAAGTTGTATATACAAAATAAGCCTAAAATTTCCTTTTATATGTTCCCAAATTGTCACATAAATTTAGGAAAAAATTTCCCTCCGGGTGATGTGCGATGCGATGTGTGGTTCGTACGTCGCAGTGTACGCATCGCACACCTACTTCAGATTGACTAGTGACTCCAGCCGCATAGGTAAGCTTTGTGCGAAGGTGGTTCGTTTTGCACCACGGGATGTGCTCGTCGCATGGAGACTGCACTCCTTAGCAGAATCTTTTGTCATCTTTACAACTTCATGTGGAGGAGGTGAGAACCGCACCTCGGCTTGTGCGGGTCGCACAACAACCACACCTCTTAGCAGATTCTCCAGTTTTTCTCAACTCTTCACACTTAGCTCCTTTTTGGCTCTTTTTGGGTCCATATCCTTGTTTTTCCTCTTCTATCCAAAGTACCTGCATAGACATCAATAAAGGCCATAAAAACCTCTAAATCAATTCAAAACATAGCAATAATTCATGGATATAGGCTCAATAAGTTTGTAGATTACTGACTTATCAAAACCCCAAACTTGAACTATTGCTTGTCCTCAAGCAAGATACTCACAAGGCAAGGAATGAATTATGCTAAGGCTCAATTAAGGCAGAAAAACTACTATACACTCAATATTTAAGAAAAAGAAACAAACAAATGACTCAAACAAAAGACTCAACTACTATGCTTATCTCAATTTGGACCACCACATGCTTACGACAATTGCTCATTTCAAAACCTTTTGTTCAATAGGCATCATATTTAATTCAAAACTCAAGGGAATTTTTGTCATTAAAAGTAATACATTTAAGCTTCTCAAGTCATTGGCATGGACCTTCAAGGTTTGCCTCGAGATTCGCCACACAACTTGTCTTATTTATTCCCTTCAATTAAAATAGAGACTCATGCTTCGATTCGAGTGCATGATGCCACTAGCCACAAAAGAGAATCCCACTCACAATCATTCAATTCATAATATATGGGATTATGGGAGAACCAAGAAGACTCTCACTCTCTCAAGGAAGTTCAAGTGCATGCGCATCAATCCATAGGCTTGCCCTTCAAGTAAATTGCCACTAATGTAGGATAGCCAAGCTAGGAATCACCAAGGACTTGCGGGTCATGATGTTGGCTAGGGCTAAGGTGAGGATATCATTTGGTTAAAGTGACTACACCTCCCTAATGATCTTTGTTTTCATTTAAAACACCGCTCTCATTTTTCAATTTCAACTTCACCTTATTTCTCCCTCACACAACCCAAGATTTCTCCTTTTTACCTCATGATCATTCACACCTTATATCACCTTCACTTGGTAGCACCTATTTTTGCTTTTCAATTTGCTCATTGGATTTATCCTTTAGAGCAATTTTCAATTCTCCAATCAAGGTGCTACCTTGCACTTGAAGTGCATTTCTTTTCTTCTCCTCATTTGATCACATGCACCCCCCAAACATAGGCATTTTCCAATGTTATCATTTGTTTCCCCCTCCCCAAACTTAGGCATTTAGCCTATATTTCATTTTCAAGAAATTAGGGAGAATGGGTCCCAAGATAGAGGTTCCAAAAAGGTCAAGGTGTTAAAAAGGTGTCAAAGAATGGTCACAAGCTCAAAGGGGTTCACTAGGATTTCATGTCATTGGGAGGTCATTTAAGTGAAGTGGCTATCAAAAAAGGCCTAAGGTCATTTTCCAAGCTTGGTTACACCTAGAATTTTGCCTTGAATCACATTCGGGGCAAGTTCTAGACGATACATATGCACAAGAATCAAGGTAAAGCCTCACCGCATAAGGCATCATGCTACAAGACTTCATCCATTAGTCCCACAATCAATTGGGGCAAATGACTTTTGACAAGCTATTCTAAGTTCATTACACCCTCGTTTGTGAGTCAATCAAGCCAAAGCGAGAGTGTGCAAGTCATGACAAGAGAACGCTTTTCCTTAAAATTCATTTCCCTTCTTCCTATCCTTTTCAAAAACAATTTACCAAGAGATTTTTTTTTGGTGGGCCCATTTTGAGACAAGCACTTACGGACTCAATTCTAAAATAAAACATCGCATTTTCCCTTATGAAAGTCTCCTCTCAATCTATCATAAGGAAACACCAACCCGGTTCGACACACAAAAACAAGAGAAAAGAAAAAGAAAAAAATCAAAACTTTTGCTCCTTGGGAAAGAACCGAAGTATTAACAAAACTCGCAGAGTTTATTTCTACACTACTAAGAACAAGGTGATCCACAATTTTTTGTGCTCATGAATCATTCAAGAACAAGCCTTGGCGTAGGCATTTAGTGCATTTGCAATGCACGGGTAGTGGAACAATGGGCCATGTAAGACCAACCCGGCACACCATCAATAAAAACATCAAGCCCGGCGAGGGCACAATTAAGCTCAAAGTAAAACGAGAACATAATCTAGAGAAAATAAAAATAATAGCATCACAATCAATTATCTAAAATGTGCCCGACAAGGGCCAAATAAAACTAAGTAGAATAGTCAACTAGGCCCGACAAGGACAATAAATTGTCTCAAGCCCACTCACTGGCACCAAAAAGCAAGTAAGTAAAGCCACCCCTCCCCATAAAAGAAGCATTGCCCTCAATGCTCATAGTGCAATGGGAAAAGGGTGGAACTCCCTGGAGGATCTAGTCCTCATCATCACCATCATCAAGAGCAGCTTCTTTTTCAACATTTTTCTCACTTAGGCCAGCACTACCTCTTCGAGAGTTTGCCTAAAATATGGAGTCACGAAGCACTCTGTAAAACTCGGGGTTCTCATTATCATCAAGCTCTTGCTCAGCATGACCGGGCAGCTCCTCGGATGCATATGAAGCAAACAAGTCATCCAACATGCCGAGAATCCTCCTGGGTGGAGGCAATGTGGTCAAATCAGCTTCCACTATCGGATCTTTGCCTTTGGACTTGTCAATATCTTTCTGGAGTTTTGAGATTGCCCCTTCCATAACATCAACCCTCTTGCATAATGTGTTCAGAATATCAACCACCCTCTTCACTGCACTCTTGACCCCCCTGTTGATCATTCCCGGTGGTTTTATGGCTAAGTCTGCCAGTTGCTTCTCATGACTATGAGTTCTGTCGACCATATCCTGAAGACCACTCTTTGTCATAGAGGGTGCAGGGGCATGTGGGCGTGCCTACAAAGTGTCCTGACAGGGTGAAGAAATGCCTGCTCTAGCACCAGGCTCATCACTTTCAATCTCACTCAGCTGCTCTGTTCTTTGCCTCTTGAATCTGTGGGCATACCTGTCTGTCTTCTTATCAAGATCTATGACCCCGATGGAAAGAGTGAACTTGTCGCAAGGAAGAATAGGAACATCCACTTTAGCACATAACTTGGTTATCAGGATCGGGAAAGGGAAGGAGTCATTTCTGCGATGAGCTTTCCTCCGGATTACCATTGCAGCCACCTCTCCAAAGTTTATATGCTCCTGCATCATGATAGCCTCAATTAGAATGGCACCCTCTTGAGTTACCTTTTGGTCATTCTGAGAGGGGAGAATACAGTTACGTACTAGATCATACCAAAGCCGCTCCTCAAATACCAATGATCTCCTCGATATATCGCCTCTCATGGTGGACCACACAGGGGTTTCTAGAGCAATGGTGTGAGCAATCTCTTGATATGGCTTGAACTCAGCAATCATTCTAGCCATCAGGGCTAGTGCAGAGTCAATTAGGTGTCCCTAATATATAACATTGATTGCAGCAGGGGTGACATACACTTTCTTGCTTCTGACGGTGACAGCATAAATATTGAGGAACTTGTCTTTTGGGTCTTTATAGCTTTTGAAATCCTGTATGGCTTGGTAAGCCACAACGAATTTGTGGACTATTTCATTATAGTATCTCCTGGGTACATCTTGAAATGGCTTCCACCCTCTAGTAGCAAACTGGCGGTGCATATTGGGTAGCTCGTCACCAACCTCCCCAAGATTAAAGCTCTACATTAAAAGTTTTGTTTTTATCCTGGGTGTAGTAGGTTCTCATGCCCTCTACCCCAAAGCATAGCCTTGCTTCATCTGTGGCTGATCTTTGCCTTGCTTGGTTTCCAGGGTTTCTCCTGATAGAAGACATAGTCTCTGTCCAAAGATTGTGAGCAAAAAACAAAACAAAATCTACGAAGGGTGGAATGCAACAAATTAGAAAGCAAAGTAGGTGTCTGTTGTCTGGTACGAACCATATGTTAAATGCACTAGGAAGAGTGCATGTTGCATGTGCTATTGCACAAGCCAACAGAAACTTCAGGAAATTTTTCTATTGAGGTGCGATGCTAGTGCGATTTGCACCATCAGAAGTGCGTGTCGCACAAAGTTTCTCCCCTCAAATCAGTGTTCTGCACTTTCTTTTTAACTTGGTGCGGTGCCTTGTGTGACCCGCACATAAAGATCTATGCATCGTATGCGAAACGCACAAAGACATAATTGGAATTTTTGGTTCCTTGTGTTATTGTGAGTTACGCATATAATCCATAGAGCAAGAAGTGCTTCAGCACTTAGCACCACACACAACCAATTCAGAACAACAAGGGGAAAAGGGGGTTCATAACCATAACTTCTGGGTACTCAGGCTTCCCCGAATTTCCATTAACACATAACAAACAAGAATGGACTCAACGACTTTCCTTAAGATGTACGTTACCCCGTGTATCATCGGGAACATCAAGCCCTCCTTGTAACAATGGGCACCAATAGCATATCAACAATTAACCTCCTCCCTGCACAAGATCATATAACCCCAACTAGATTTTCAATAAGGATCATGGGCATACAATCAACAACATTCAACCTCAATTATCAATTATCAATCAAAACCTCGTGACTACCGATGACTTGCCCTTAAGAACGATGTCACCCAATCTATTATCGGGCAAAATCAAGCACTAGTCATAAGTTGGTTACTCAGACTTCACCCCATCACAGATATTAAGGCTAAACATTACTGCAAATCAACATACATAGTTAAGATTTACAATCTACCAAGTTGACATTAAGATAATTCATTATTACAACTCAAAATTGGGGACCCAAAATTTTCGGATCTCAACCAAAATCAACATGGCCAATCTACTAAGCATGCTTCACAATATGAGTTCCAAAAAATCATAAAAACAACTATTTAACATCAGGGAACTTACCACAAGTGAAGATTACAAAGGGAAGAACGAAAATCAAAGCTTTTTGAATTCCAACAATGGTGACCTACAAGACCTCCCAGAGAATAACGGCGGCGACATGGAGAAGTGGTGGAGAAGATTGGATGAGAAGAAGAGAAGATTTTGTGGGAGTTTGAGGGGTTTGAAGAGAATTTTGGTGGAGGATTTTGAGAGTTGTGGAGAAAGATGGGGGAAAAAGAAGAGAGAGAGGAGGTTTTAAAAGAAAAAGAAAAAGAATAGTCAGCTGGGTCATCTTCGGGTCTGATCGGTCAATGGGGTAGGTCAATTAAAAATTCAAATTTACCTCCTGTGCGCCGCGACATGCGATTCACACCAGGCAAGGTGCGAACCGCATGGCATATTGCACATGCCCTTTCTCTCCCCTGGGTTTGCCCAGGCATCTATTTTCTTGCGCGATGGAGGTGCAACGCGCACTTCGGCTTGTGCGGTCTGCACAACCCAGCAAACGTCACCTCTAGTTTTTCAATTTTTCTGCAGGCCGTCTATTTTGGTATGCGACATGCACAATTATTATTCGGTCTACACAGTCCACCACACAGTACCTTTTTGCCTTGTTTTCCCTTCGTGAGTTCTACATTCCATGCATTCCTTATAGAACATCAAAAATAACAAACAATAAAAAAAACAAAGAAAGAAACTTGGGTTGCCTCCCAAGAAGCACTTGATTTAACATTGCGGCATAACGATATTACCTCAATCCTCATTCATTTTTATGGTTGTTGACGGTGTCGGTAGGCAGTGTTCCCTTCATCCATGGGTTCATTTGGCTTGATAGGTGGGTCATTTGGGCCTCAAGGTGTTTGATCAAAGCATTATGGGAGCTCACTGTTTGGTGAAGTGTAGAAACCTCACTCTTTAGCTCACTCACTCCCGAGTTTGTCGTATCCACCTTCTTAAGAATCAAGGACAATATGTATTCTATCTTGGATTGGTCGGGATTGGTTGTGCTCGGTTGGTAGAGAGAATCAGATTTTTTTTGGGGGGATGTAAAGATTCAAGCTCTGGTGATTGAAGAGATCATCATCCTAATCTCTTTCATGACAATATCGATCCCTCTCTTTGTCTTTAATCCAACCTTGATTTTTCTCCCTCGGGCAATAATACCCGGGGATGAGAACTCGCTGACACGTAGCATAACTTACCATCAACCTCAGTCATAAGCTCAACATCATTCACCTTAATATCTGGTGTACTCACTGCATTCACCTTTTTAACACCATCTCACATCACATGCTTGGACATCAAGTCAATTTGTGTCATCATTTTAGCCAAAGCTTCATCTCGCTCCTCATTTTTTCTCCTTGTTTAATTTGTCAAGATTGTTGAGGGTCGTCCCGAAGTTGACACCTCTACCTCTCTTGTGTGCCAAGATTGATTGGTCTTGGTCATTTATTCTAATAGAACTGAGGCAATGTGAAACTCAAGATCCATAAAGGTACCACCTCCAAGGTTATCGGCCACTGATTTGTTCACAAAGTTCAATGACTGGTAGAAGCTTTGTAACAACATATTGTTTGATAATTCATGGTTTGGACACAAGAGAAGCTTCTTCTTGAATCATAGCCAAACCTCATGTAGGGGCTCATCCGGGAGTTGCTTGAAGTTAGTAATCTTGTCTCAGAGTTTCATCATGCGAGACGGAGGAAAGAACGTTAAAGTGAATGCTTCAACCAACTCGACCCAAGATGTGATGGATCCATCCGGTAATTCTTCCAACCACGCCGTGGCTTCCCCCATCAAAGAGAAAGGGAATAGGCGCAATCGAATGGACTCTCGGGAGATATTATGGATGATGTATGGTTGGAAAATCTCCACGAAGTTTGAATATGCCGGTTGGCGTCCTCATGGGCAGCTCCACTAAATAGCCCCTTCATTTGAATCAAATGGAGCATGGTGCTTGTCACATGAAAAATAGCATTTCCCACCGTGGGTTGTAGGCGGATTGCACCTACACCTTCGAGCATCATAGGCTCAGCAACGTTGGCATTGTCGAAGACGCCAATGTTCTCATTGTCATCGGCTTCATCCATTGTTGCCCTGCTCAATCAACACATAAACAACAAAAAGGAAAAGAAAACAAATACTCTCAAGTTGACTTCACAACGACACCATATTTTGATAAAAGCTAAAATCATGCTCTCCAACTAGGAGGTCACGGCGATCGCGTAGTCAAACCAAAATTTATAAACTCCCAACGGATGTCGGGGTCATACCCAAGGGACCTAATTTAGCTAGTGAGAGATTGTGCGAAGCGATTTCAAAGAGAGAGTAGTTGTTAAACAAAACCAAAGCAGTAAATGGGGGAATTGGGAAAGTTGTCACTACTAACTCAATTCAAATAAAAGCTATAAAATCGAAATGGTTGTACCAATGAGAACTAGATGACTAGGGGTGCATTTCCAATGAGACATTCTCTATAGGATAGGGTAATCACTAATTCACTTAAATTTTCACCTATGGACAAGGGTAGCATTGGTTATGGGTGTGGAATATTATCTCTCGATAAATATGCATATATCCGATGATTTCGGTTAGAACATCATTCGGTGTGCTAAATAACCGACCAACATTTGCTTGGGGAGGTCGTCCTATCTCTAGCTCGGACCCTTAAATGGAAAATTAGCCAAGTAAGGTAAATTCATGTTTGCAACCAGAAATTTTAGATTAAAACATGGTGAAATTACTAGATCCATATCATATAAGCAATTATAAAAGTGAATTAACAACACTCACACCCATTAGCTAAGCACCCATCATCAATACACCCCTAGACAAGAGAAATTAGCCACTCATAGAAGGGGGAGAAGATATTCTAGCTAGGTAAATTAAATTTCCATCCATTGTAGTTGATTCTCAAGTTATAGAGTCAAATTAGACACAAAATTTGTTAACCAAAAGATTGGATTGAAAACCCTATCTCAATGGAGATGGAGAAAAAATATTTTCAAGCCAAAAATATCTCCAAATTCTCTATCGTAAATTCTCTGTAAAAATTGTATATATAAAATAAGCTTAAATTGCCTTTTATATGTTCCCAAATTGTCACATAAATTTAGGACAAAATTGCCCTCCGGGTGGTGTGTGACGCGACGTGCGGTTTGCATGTCGCAGTGTGCGCGTCGCACACCTACTTTAGATTGACCAGTGACTTCAGGTGCATAGGTAAGCTTTGTGCGAAGGTGGTGCGTTTCACACCACAGGATGTGCGCATTGCATGGCAACCGCACTCCTTAGCAGAATCTTAAGTCATCTTTGCAGCTTTATACGGAGGAGGTGCGAACCGCACCTCAGCTTGTGTGTGTCGCACAACCACCGCACCTCCTGGCAGATTCTCCAGCTTTTTTCAACTCTTCACACTTAGCTCCTTTTTGGCTCTTTTTGGGTCCATATCCTTGTTTTTCCTCTTATATCCAAAGTACCTGCATAGACATCAATAAAGGCCATAAGAACCTCTCAATCGATTCAAAACATAGCAATAATTCATGGATATAGGCTCAATAAGTTGGTAGATAACCGACTTATCAATAGGTTTGATAATATCTCTAGACTCCTATCTTGGAAAAGTTGGGGTTCTCCTATAAAATGTTTGGCTATGCTATAACTTAAAGTAGCGGTGGCGTCTTCTGAAATTTGATTTTTAGAAGTTTGGCCTATAGGTTCAGTTATAATACCTTGAGTAATAGTAGTAGCGTTTAATACACATTGTTTATTATCTTCGGTGAGGTACTCATCCCACTAATATTTTAATATTCTCGTAAATCCTACTACAATTAATGTGGCAGCGTTTTTATCCGTAATGTTTTTCATTCTATATGCCGTAATGGCCATTCCTATTTCATGCAGTTTATTGTATATTTGATGTTCCACGAGTCCATCAATATTCCATTCAATAATTTCGCCTTCAGAATGTAAACTATGAGATAAAAATTCATTTTCTTCATATTATATATCCGGAAAAGAGGGTTTTTTATAATAGTTCTCTTTATTAGAGTATCTAGAACTTAACTTGTTGATGTCATGTAATGACCCTTCCGGTCATTTCCACGTTTGAGTTTTGAAGTCAAGCAAATCGACAAAAGATATCGTAAGACCTTTAACAAATTTTCTGAACTTTGGGGCAAATGTGTCAGGGCTTTTCTCTCAATATATAAAGAGTAAGAAGTCCCCCAAAATACCAAATCGAAGGTCTACGAGTCTAGTTTCCAACGCATAAAACCTCACGTCCAACTGATCTCGGAGTAAAGAGTTATGACTGTTTTACCGCGGACTGTCTGGCAGAAAATGGGTTGTGAACCGGGTCGCGAACCGGGTCGGGTTAAACGCGATTTAAGCCTCGACTTCACGTTTTAGAATGTCATTCCAGTTCCAAAACAGTGATAAAAAATAAGAGAGGATCCCGAGAGAATTTTTGAATATCGAAATCGTGCGTAGGCGAATTACGAGCCTAAACTTAAGAACTTTATTAGCATCGTGCGTGTATTTGAAATATTTATTTAAAATTTGAAATTGGTAAAAATTTTATTATTATTTTCTTTCCAAAATATTTTAAAGGTTTATGAAAAATATATTTGATACGATATAAGTATATACGTATTTATTTTATAAGGTTTTTATACTCCGTAATATTTTAACGGAGATAGTAAATTTAATTATGTTGAAAATTTATTATTATAATATAATAGGTTTTATTAGAAATGATTTTCTATCAATTATGATATATTTAAAGTATTATATTTATTTTACCACGAATTTATGCAATACCCAAATATATACTTAACGGGGTGAAGTTGGTTGCCACCTCCACCCCCACGTGTAAGTGGAAGATGAAGGCAGCAACTAGCATATTTAGTGGTGGCATCACTTGGAGTTGGCAGCATTTAACTAAGCAATTGTTTTTAACCTTAGTAATGGCATTAACAAGGTTAACCTTCAGCAAACATGCACTTTGTTCTTAATTAAATTCCTTGGCCTTCCATCTGTAGCACGCCACTTATGCATAAGTGGTCACTTGTTCAAGAAATTTAACTGGAAAATATATTTTGAGGATATATTTTGATCCCCGAAAGAAGATCAATTTTTTACGTCAAGTTATTTCGTCCCAAATCCGAATCCGATTCCGATTTAGTTTTGGATTTTCTCGGAGTGGTTCGAGCTTGGACATCGTTGTTCCAGCAGCTTGTCGTCGGACGACAGGTAGGTTACGGTTTATTTTCCCTAGACTCCGTATATATAAAATAAAATTGTATTAATGGACATCCTTGGGTTGGTTTATTAGGTTGGTACCACAGACCTTGACCGCTTTATTCATGTCAGCCTACTTTTGTTCCTCCGTTGTTTGTAGTAATTGCCGTTATATTTTATTTACCCTTGTGGTCCTGTGAGGCCTTGTTGACTCTGGAACATAGAAGGTGGGATTTTGGGAATGTCCGCGAGTCCCGGGCATATAATTATCCTTCTAAGGCTGGTTATGCTTGCTGAGTAGTTGGTGGCCTGTGCAGGGTCGATAGGTTGATTGTGAGCTGCGGGGCAGCCATTGTGTGTGATCATAACCATTTCCATGCCATAAATAAAGAGGTTTATCCACGTTTTTACTGTGGTTTTGGCTTCGGGCCTACTGACACTGTTTTCTAAACCTGGCATGGCCCGGGGGGCCCGTTTTTGATGGAAATGATTTGGAAATGGTTGATTTCACTTGTGGAGATTTTTGGGCAAGAAAGTAAAATTATGTTTAAAATCATCAGTTTTATGATTATCGCTAGACTCGGCAGGGCCGGGGTGCTAGTTGAGTTTTCTTGTTACTTGAGATGATTTTTAGCCTCGGTCGGACCGAGCCCCTGAGATGACTTTTTACTGTTTAGACCCGGCTACGCCCGGGCACCCTTGGAGGGGTTTTTGAGATATTTTCCTACTATTTTTAGTCCTGGACAGGGTCTGGGCATGCATATTCGAGACTGGGTCTGATATCGAGACTAGGTCTCTATCTTGATACATGTTCTGATACTGAGTTTGAGTATGGGGTCTGGGACCTCCATGGACCTTGCTATCCGGGCCAGGGGCTACGGGCTGCGTGTGCCGGAGGAGGGGTATACGGTGGAGTAGAGGTATACGGGCAGAGTCCTTCCATGGAACCTACCTGCTGGGCCGGATCGGCGCCGGAGGAGGTACATACAGAGATACTATTGCACTTGAGATCTTCATGCATCATATCATTCATGGTTTGAGGTTCC